>CM064580.1:26863505-27048505 GCA_032716605.1 Paralithodes platypus
CAAGGGGAAAATGTGACGCTTCGGCTCCCAGTCTGCCAACTTCTAGGTTGGCAGTAGAGAGGTCAATCCACGGAAGAGACGCCACCACTTGAAATCTAGAAAATATATAAGCAAATGGAACAGAGTAAGCTATGGGTATGGTAGAGAGCTCAACTCTCACTCTGATAGACCAGCCCATCACCACATAACTAGAACCCAATCCTCTCAGCATCAGCTAGGAAAGGCCCTAGAAAGCCGCCTTTGGTGGGGGGGGGGGGAAATAGCTCCCAACCCCTTTCGAGGTTGGGCACCCGCTTTGTGTTTTGTTGTTTTCGTTTGATATTATTTGTTCACCTGTGTATATGTGTTGCATTATTTGTGTGTGTGTTGAAAATCCATTATATGTGCATAAACATATGTATGTTTATGCATGTGTTACATTTAAATATTTTTCACATACTTATACCCTGTAAACTAAAGGTTTTCCTAATATTTTTCTAACTGCAGATGTATTTGAAAATCAGTTTGCAGAGTATGTGTAGCACAAGGTCCTGGAATCCTTTTTGGTGTGTTTTGAGAGATTTGATTCTCCTTGTTGTGATCTTGAAGGAGAGTGAATGTGTTTGATACTGGCTCCTCCTAGTCGCTATTTGGGGTACACTAGCCAAATGTGCAAGGGGTCCAAACCTTACGCACATTTCCTATAAATACTATCCACGAAATAATAATAGTTAGATTAATCAATTTAGTGTTAATATTGACAATAGATTAGGTAAATTTATGGCCAGTTGATATATTTTGACGTAGGCACAAAATATCAAACAGGAGTAGTTGTAACCAAATACAAAATATATAATTCTCTAAAACACCATATGAGGAGGAGCATTTTATTGACAACGTTTCGCTAATCGCTTCTTCAGGTCACTATAGCCTAGTGACCTGAAGAAATATGCAAAACGTTGTCAATAAAGTGTTCCTCCTCAAATTATTGTGTTTATATTCATTATGTCAACTTTTCAAAGTTATTTCAACAATCTTACTAAAAGTAGTAATATTGGCTATGGAACACCCGAATATAATATTGTAAGACCTAACCCCCCCCCCCATATAAAAAAGAAAAAGAAAAGCAAAGGAAAAATAACGGTCTGATGTTCCGCACACAAGTACTTAAGGGGAGATGGGCTGTTTTTCTGGCCCCCTTTCTCCCTCTTGTTAAGCACCATTTGTTTTGAGATTATAAGACGTTCGGTCAATTAGTTTGGCGATTTGAACACCTTTCGCCCCATTTCGCTGTCAATGTTAAGACCTTTTGTATTATTTAGGTGTCGATTTTTTCCTGGCGAGCGATAGCGAGCCTGAAATTTTAAAAGGAACAGGCCTTCGGCCAGAATGTATCTTGAATTTTTCTTGAAAGGGGATCTAGAGGGTGTTTTTCTAAGCCTGATGGAGGTCTAGGGAGGAAACTAAGAAATATAGGAATACATTAATTTATAGACCCAAAAACAAAACAGCCCATCTCCCTTTAATAACTTACCAATTGTCTCTACAATCAAATCTTTTCCTAGAAAACCTATCCAAACGATTGCAAAGTGCTCGAGAGAGAGAGAGAGAGAGAGAGAGAGAGAGAGAGAGAGAGAGAGAGAGAGAGAGAGAGAGAGACCATAACCATAACGTCATCACAATTAAGACAAAGTAAACCTCAAAAAGCTCCAGGATCCACATTTACTTCACGTTTCCCAAAAACATTTGCAGCCGATCTCCATTTGCCTATTCAGCTATATCTCGTCTGTCTCTTTCACCAACCTTATCTGTGGCGAGGGGGGTCTTTTGGGCTCTACTTATCTCACTCCTGTGATTTTGAGAATTTAAGACGTATCGCTCCTTTAGTCTGGTGATCATAAGATGTTTCTCCGCATTCAGGCGTCGATGTTTGTGTAGGCTTTCGATAGCAAGCCTACAATTTTGGAGAAACCGGCCTTGGGCCGAGATATTTTCTAGCAAAAATGTACAAATTTAGCTTGAAATGGGTCAGGAGAGGCATTATATATATATATATTATATATATACTGTATATATTGAAGGTAAATGCGGGGAAGAGCAAGGTTATGGTCTTCGAAAGGGGTGAAGCCACAGAGTGTTAGGTGAAGTTGAACGGTCAGGCTATGGAGATCATCAACTCTTTTAAGTATCTGGGCAGTGTGTTGAGTAAAGATGGGACTATGGATGAAGAAGTGCGGGAGAGGGTACAACAGGGTAAGAGGGTTGTAGAAACGCTGAGAGCAGTAACAAGAAATAAGGTGGTCAGTATGGAAGTGAAGAAGTCCTTGCATGACAGTGTGGTAATCCCGACACTGACTTACGGAAGCAAGCGAAGCATGGACGTTGGTTGAGAGACTCAGACCAAGAGTGAGAGCAGTGGAAATGAGTTACTTAAGAAGAGCGTGCGGAGTTACATGGAGGGATAGACAGACGAATGAGGAAGTAAGAAGGAGGAAGTGTGGAGGTAGATGTGCTGGAAAGTGTGAAAAGGAACAACTTGAAATGGTTCGGCCATATGGAACGTATGGAAAGCGAGAGAATGACTAAGAGGGTGTACGAGAGCGAGGTGGAAGGATGGAGTGAGGAAGTATATGGATGAAGGCGGTGCTGCTTGGGAGGAGGGGCGTCGACTGACTGGGGACAGAGGTGCATGGGGATGGTTCGTTCGTGGCCACCTCTTCGGGGATCACGTCGTCGGCCAATAGATAGATAGATAGATATTATATATATATATATACCGGTATATATTTATATATATATATATATATATATATATATATATATATATATATATATATCGTATATATATATATATATATATATTCATTTATTTATTTATTTAGTCTAGGGGTAAATAAAAAATATACTGCTCGCAAATGACAATATCAATTAAATCCTTTAATAATAATTTAACAAAATATCATAATAACCCCAAGATAATCTTATGCGCCTTTTCCCACCACTTTTATGAACACTTCTGATCTGTCGACACTTTTGAAAGACATTTGTCAATTTTTGTTTTCTATGTGAATGAGGGAGACAAAAGGCATAACTGCCTGCAGCGAGTGCCTCCCCCAGATTTCAAAGAGTGACAGGGCCGAAGTCAAGGGACGTTCGAGCTGAAATGCCTGGACACGCGGAGTTTGAAGCAATTTAAATCATAGGAAGAGGGAAAGACTGATTCTCAGAGAGAGTTCCAGAGCTCAGCAGTTGAATAGAAGAAAGTCTGGGAATAGCGTTTCACTCTTGGGATGAACAGTTGCACAGAGTAGGGGTGGGATTGTGTTGCAAGGCGGGTACTATGTACCCTACGTAGAGGAGGTGGTATACACTGAGAAAGGTTTGAGGAACACTGATTATTGTAGTAGCGATAGAATAGTGAGAGAGATGCAACATTGCGGCGAAGAGAGAGATTGCAGAGAATTGGTGAGTGGACGGGAGTTAATGATACGAAAGGCTTTCCTTTCTAATTTATCTAGGAGTGCGGTATGAGAAGATCCTCCCCACACATGTGAACAATACTCAATACAAGGACGCACTGCGCCCCTGTACAGAGCAAGTAGCTGCGCAAGGGTAAAGAACCCCTTGAGGCAGTTGAGCACACCCAGCTTCTGGGAGGCATACATACAGTACGTTATGCCGCCTTCAGCTTGCTTGCCAATACCACACTGACAAAAATGAAGCATATGAAAGGGTATGAAAAGGTATTTTAAATCATTGAATATTTTGATGGTGATTTACTTTCCTATCATTCTACAAGATGGGCTTATTACCACCAATATACCTGTAAATTGATAGATTATTACTGACGCTTTAATTATCCAGTTCATATACCTGATTGTTTATAGTGACAAATAGTCCAAAAATGTTGCCAAAAAAAATGTATGGTAAAATTTCCTGGAAAAAGTTCTCAAGTGAAGGGACCATTGGTGAGGCTCCCATGCTAAACACTAGCCCAGCCGACGTTTCGGATTTTATTTTGGTGTTTTGGTTTAATTATTTTGAGGGTTTTGATTGCTTTTGCCATTGTCGAGTAATTTATTTTTAGTTTGTCCTCTAAGCTCAAAACAAATCGTTTCAGACACTCTGCAGGCTATAAATAGAAAGAGAAGCTCAAGCTAATTTTATATAAAACAAAACAAAAATGGTACAAAATGTCTTGGCCAATGGCTGGTTTCACCTATTTGGCAGGCTTACGATCTCTCTCCAGGAAAAAAAAAAAAAAAAAAAAAAGGATGGGCGAAGCATAAGAAGAAAAAAAACACTCTAAGAAATAGGGTGAAACTACTTAAAACTTGGGTGGTCTAAAAAGACCAGCTCCGGTTATATATGGTTAAATTGTGTGCAGTTGGTATTGTCACCAGGGAAGCTCTATATGTGTGTCATGTGTTCCGGTCGCAAAATTGAGCCTCATTCTTCTTGGCCATTGGGTTGTGAATCCAATACTCCGAGTTCTGGTGGTATACTGTACGTATTAAATCCCTTCAGTAATATAAGATTAACAGATAATTATAGTATTATATGACCCCCAAAACACTTTGGGTGTATCTACACTGTAAAAAATAAATAGGTGTAAAATATGGAAAAATTACATTTAAGTTGGGTAAATTGATGGTGATTACCTACTGTATTTTGTACGTAATGTACCTTTAAATACTTATATTAAATGGGTCTATCCTTTCCAATTTGCCTTTAATTAATAATGTAATCATGTATTTTTGTAATACCATGTTCATAAGTATAATTGTATACAATGTAGCATGCACCCGTCCCTTATCCCCCTCCTCCTTTCCACTCATCCCCCCATTCCCCCTTCCACCCATCAAACCATTCCCCTCTTACCCATTTCCCTTCTTGCTATCACCCCCACCCATCCCTTAATCCCCTCCCATCCATCATATTCCCCTCCTACCCATCTCCCCTCTCCGTAGCCCCCCCCCCACCCCCTCCCCCTGGTTTCCCTGCTCCCCTCAAACCTCTTCACTCAAGCTCGTCCCACCTATCCTCCCAACCATCCCTTACCCATTCCATTTCCCTCCTACCCTTCCTACCCAATTTCCGCCCCCACACACACTTATCCCTTCCACCCATCCTCACTTTTCCCTTCCAACCATCCTATCTCATTTCTCTCCCAGCCTCCCACTCAAAGGATAGTGTTACAATGGGATTTAATTATAACATTTGACGTATACCGTATTAAGCTATCTGGATGTAACGGCACCTTATATCAACAGTAAATACGAACGATGACATATACGTAATGTATGTGTGTATTCAATGTATCTGCATACTATATTTAATGTCATACGTAAAACACTCCCATGTTTGATATTTATGTTTCAATACCATACTATAATATTGTTAGTATTATTTCGTACGAAGTACTGGAGTGAATAAATTTCCCTTGAGTGATGTTCAAATAATATACTGGTAGGTTTCTACAGATACCAGAACACTTAAGAACACATTATTAAAAGGCCACGTGCCTGGTATTCTTTCAGACTACTTACAGTACAGTATATAATATATACATATATAGAATAAACGTTTATGACTGCGATGTGTTTTATAATCATTAACTTTGAGAATGTAGACTAAAACAGGGAACATGGTCACAATTATATAAGGTTATTATTTATAAATTACCAGTGAGAGCAAATATAACGTAAGTGAAGATACATATACAAATAACTACATTACTAAAGGTTTGAGGTTAAGCAATTAACCAATTTTATTCATATATACAAAATACAAACTAGTGAAACCCGGAAGAGAACAGGACATGCATATGGAAGAGAACAGGACATACATATGGAAGGGAGAGTGAAATACAAACTAGTGAAACCCGGAAGAGAATAGGACATACATATGGAAGGGAGAGTGAAATACAAACTAGTGAAACCCGAAAGAGAATAGGACATACATATGGAAGGGAGAGTGAAGCTGGGATATAATAAACCCAGAAGAGAACAGGACATACATATGGAAGAGAACAGGACAAACATATGGAAGGGAGAGTGAAGCTGGGATATAATAAACCCGGAAGAGAACAGGACATACATATGGAAGAGAACAGGACATACATATGGAAGGGAGAGTGAAGCTGGGATATAATAAACCCGGAAGAGAACAGGACATACATATGGAAGAGAACAGGACATACATATGGAAGAGAACAGGACATACATATGGAAGAGAACAGGACAAACATATGGAAGGGAGAGTGAAGCTGGGATATAATAAACCCGGAAGAGAACAGGACATACATATGGAAGAGAACAGGACATACATATGGAAGGGAGAGTGAAGCTGGGATATAATAAACCCGGAAGAGAACAGGACATACATATGGAAGAGAACAGGACATACATATGGAAGAGAACAGGACATACATATGGAAGAGAACAGGACAAACATATGGAAGGGAGAGAGTGAAGCTGGGATATAATAAACCCGGAAGAGAACAGGACATACATATGGAAGAGAACAGGACATACATATGGAAGGGAGAGTGAAGCTGGGATATAATAAACCCGGAAGAGAACAGGACATACATATGGAAGGGAGAGTGAAGCTGGGATATAATAAACCCGGAAGAGAACAGGACATACATATGGAAGGGAGAGTGAAGCTGGGATATAATAAACCCGGAAGAGAACAGGACATACATATGGAAGAGAACAGGACATACATATGGAAGAGAACAGGACATACATATGGAAGAGAACAGGACATACATATGGAAGGGAGAGTGAAGCTGGGATATAATAAACCCGGAAGAGAACAGGACATACATATGGAAGAGAGAACAGGACATACATATGGAAGGGAGAGTGAAGCTGGGATATAATAAACCCGGAAGAGAACAGGACATACATATGGAAGGGAGAGTGAAGCTGGGATATAATAAACCCGGAAGAGAACAGGACATACATATGGAAGAGAACAGGACATACATATGGAAGAGAACAGGACATACATATGGAAGAGAACAGGACATACATATGGAAGAGAACAGGACAAACATATGGAAGAGAACAGGACATACATATGGAAGAGAACAGGACATACATATGGAAGGGAGAGTGAAGCTGGGATATAATAAACCCGGAAGAGAACAGGACATACATATGGAAGGGAGAGTGAAGCTGGGATATAATAAACCCGGAAGAGAACAGGACATACATATGGAAGAGAACAGGACATACATATGGAAGGGAGAGTGAAGCTGGGATATAACAAAGTGTTGTATGAAAGAGTGGTATTGTATATATCTGACATTGATAGACAAATATATATATATATATATATATATATATATATATATATATATATATACTTAGTAATATAGATGGCGCCGTGTATAGAGCATACAATACATACATATGTTCTTCGTTAATAATGCAAGGGATTGTTTGAGATTAATTATGACAAGGGATCTCATAGAATGAGATAAACAATAGCTAAATTGTACTTCTGCTCCTATCTCAGAAAGATAGATTTGCCAGGGAACTCGGGCAGGGGAGAACTTGGGCTTCTCTTCTTCTTCGTCTGTTTTCTCTTCACTGGTGTACAGCTAGGATGTCATCGGGGTTGCCTTCTCTTCGTACACAGACTTCCTCTCTTGGGCTGGTGGTACTCTTGGCAGAGGAGGTATTGGCAAAAAAATTCCGTCTGTGTACTCATACCTCATGCTTCCCAGTACCCTGGAAAGAAGCAAACATCCATCCAGTTCCTAAAAAAGGTGCCTCTTCAGATCCATTAAACTACAGACCAATAGCTATAACTTCCACTCTTGGTAAAGTCTTTGAAATTATATTAAATAATCACATAATTAAGCATCTTGAGAATAATAAATTAATCAGTGATAGGCAATATGGTTTTAGACGATGTCGATCAACTGCAGACATGCTTTGCCTTCTTACGCATCAAATCAACCAAGCTACAGACCAACATGGTGAAACACATACAATAGCACTGGATATATCAAAGGCATTTGATAGAGTCTGGCATCAATCCTTATTGTCGAAGATGTCACACTACGGCCTTGCATCATTAGTTCCACTAATTTCTTCTTATCTTCATAACAGAAAAATATGTGTAATGGTAGATGGCCTTTATTCTCAATTTCACTCAATAAATGCTGGTGTTCCCCAGGGATCAGTTTTGGCCCCAATTCTGTTCCTCATTCATATCAATGATCTCATATCTACCACTCATAATCCAATACATTCCTACGCAGATGACTCAACACTCCACAGTTCCTTCACATTTACCAATTCTTTCACCCAACCCGATCTTATAAATTCAAAAATAAACACGGCAATTTCTCCGAACCAGGACCTTTCTAGAATTAATGGATGGGGACAAAAGAATCTAGTTTCCTTTAATGCACAGAAAACCAAGTACATTCAATTTTCTAACCGACAGAATCTCACTGACTCCCATATATTTTTTAATGATGTAAATATTCCCACTTCCCCTAGTATTGACATTCTCGGTGTAACATTAACTACTAACTTGAGCTGGACACATTATGTTAGAAGCATTGCTAAGAATGCCTCTAAAAAACTGGGACTCCTGTACAGAGTTCGAGAATTCTTCACTGACGAGCAGTTGGCCGTGATATGTAAAAGTCATATGCGTTCTCAGATGGATTACTGTTCACCTCTGTGGGGTGGAAGTGGAGTGGTTGCATTGAGGCAGTTGGACAAAATTCAAAATAAAGCTATTAGATTAATCAATAACCCTGCAATCACACAGGACCTTCCTACATTATCCATACGAAGAAACGTTGCATCCCTTGCATTATTCTACAGATATTTTCACAGCAATTGTTCCGAGGAACTTGCTTCAATTGTGCCGCCTCTCCACATCTTTCCCCGTAGAACTAGGGCAGCTGAGAGCGCCCATGAATTTACACTTTCTCCTCCACAATGCAGAACTTCTGCTTATCAGAATTCATTTATCCCCAGAGCTACTACTCTTTGGAATTCACTTCCCTCGAATTGCTTTCCACAAACTTACAATCTACAAATGTTTAAATCCAGTTGTTACAAACATTTTATGAATGGAGGATGCCTTTAGGCACATGGACCCTTTTGTTTTATCTGTGTTTTTCCTTCCTCCGTTCATTGTCTCTTTAAAAAAAAAAAAAAAAAAAAACTTTGTCAGGCATATGAATATGCTCTGATTCCTCGCTAGGTAAGAATACTGGTAGGGAACTCGTCAGACGCAACTCCTTGCGGTTACTCAGCGGATATAGTAATTCACATCCACCCGGCGGATGTGGTGGTTCTTCAGTCGGATGCACTGGTACCTTGCTCGGCAGATACAGCAAGTTTATTTGGAAGGGTTAGTTTGCAAAAGAGCTGGTAAGATGCCGAGCAATCTCTTCATCTTTTCCTCTATCCATTTCCGGTATCTCCAGCTGGGGGTGGGTTTCCGGGGAAGAGGGGCCGCAGGTATCCTTATGACCTGACTGTACTTGTACCCTTATTTCTCCAGAGTGTCAGGTAAAAGTGCAATTAAGCCGAGTTTACCATTGCCTATACTATTTTTAAATAATTGGTGAAGTAGAAAGCAAGCACATTGCATACAACTGCACTACATTTAGATCTCTTTAATTTCAAATTTTTGCAACCTTTAGTATCAGAAAATCATGCTTTGCAGAGTTCACCTAGATGCACATGTTCAGCTATTATGAATAGTGATGCACTTCCCTCAGTTTCTCTTGCATCATCACTTGATTTTCAAATTGAAATGTGGCTTGACGTTGATTACTGAATTATGCTTCAGCAGTCTTGTGCTTGGAAGTATTTCTGTGCCTCTCAATATCACTTAATTTTATAAATACAGTATTATACTATGGCAGTACTTGCACATACATTGTGTACGATCTTCCTCAACTTTGAGTAACCATTTTTAATATTAAAGGTTTCTAAGCCACTCTTCTCTAAAATGTTGAGTATATTTCTTTGTTTTCTTACGCATTATGTATGTGTGTTAGCGTGTTAGCAACTAACACACTTATACTGAAAACCTGTCCACTCTTGTTTCCCTTGGTCACTTCAAACGTGTACTGAACTTCTGAACCGGGCCTTAGTTCAATAGTCCCTTCCTATTTCAACTTGTGAAATTTGTGAACCGTTCAAGCCGATAAGTGGAGTAGAGAGGAAAGGGAGGAGAGGGTAAGAAGGGGGAGTTTGAGGAAGGGGAGGTTGGTGAGGGGGTAAGCGAAATGCAGCAACATTGGTCAGCAACTTGTACTGCCACTAAGCTTGTACTGAACTTGCCCAGTTTAATGTAGGAGACATATTCGGTTTAGCTTTCTCTTGTATTACTTTTCTCAAAAAGCACCAAAATTGGCACCAAATTATATAAAAAGTGCTAAAAGAGGCACTAAGGTGCTAGACACAATATTTTGGAACTAGACAAGATGAAAAAACACAAAGTTGGCAACTCTGGTACTGAAGCTCATCATCGTGTTATCGACCTTAGGACAGATGCTGTCTCCAAAAAAATCGGCATCCAGCGCTCCTACAAACTATGATGGCATCAAACATCATCAAGGGCGAGAAGCAGATGCAAGGCACAAGCAGTCTGTATCAGAATCGTGAAATCTGGTTTAATCTAAAAATCAGAAAAGGACGGACAACCGTCAAGCCTCACAAAATCTTTGGGAGTGTCACAGGGATTTAAAAGGGTGTCAGTACATTTTTTTAAAGCTGCAAAGAGATTAGTTGATATCTTTGTTGGAAGGATAGAAGAAGATTCAACAGCTGAGGCAATTTTGTTGTTCTGTGTAAGAAGGAGACAAAAGGCAGGTTGCCTGTAACGAGTGTCTCCCCCAAAGCCAAAAGAGTGGCAGAATCAAATTCAAGGGACGTTGGGGTCAAAATACCTGGACACACGAAGTTTAAAGCAGTTTAAGTCATAGGATGAAGGGAAGATTGATTGAGGGAGAGAGTTCCAGAGTTCACTTGTTAAGCAGAAGAAAGACTGAGAAAAGTGCCAATTCTTGGGTTGGAGAGCTGGACAGAATAGGAGTAGGACTGTGTTGAAAGGCAGGTGCCTCGCACTCGCCGCAAGGGAGAGAGTATGCACTGAGAGAGCTCTGAGGAACACTGATTGTTGTAATAGCGATAGAAGAGTGAAAGAGATGCAACATTGTGATTTGTAGAAAGAAATTGTTGGGAACTAGTAAGAGGAAGTGAGTTGATGAGGCGAAATGCTTTTGACTCTATCGAGAAGTGTGTTATGGTTGGAGCCTCCCCACACATGCGAACAATACTCAATACAGGGGCACATTGTGCCCCGATACAGAGAAAGAAGCTGTGTGGAGACGGTTGAGAACACCTAATTTTTGGGAAGATGTTTTAGTAAGAGTGGTAATATGATCTTTCCAAGAAAGGTCAGATGAAAAAGATACACCTAGAATATTGAAAGAAGATAAAGGGTTGATTTGTGTATTGTTGAAGAATAATTGATAGTCTTCCGAAAGATTGCGATGGAGAGATAGAGGGAGAAATTGGGTCTTGGAGGTGTTGAAAGTACCAAGATTTTCTCTGCCACAATAAAAATGATTTGATATATCAGAAGATATGCATTCTATGGCCTCGTCAAATGAGTTTTGGAGTGATTGCTTGCTCGGTTGATGTGAAAAACTAGTTGAATAGTTGAACAGTGTAAGGTAGAATAGTCAGCATATGAGTGGATAGGACTAGAGGTACAGTTGAGGAGTTCATTAATTAATATTGGAAAGAGTATTAGACACAGGACAGAACCCTGAGGAACACCGGAGTTGATAGATTGAGGAAGTGAACGATGGCCGTCCACAGCTGTAGCTATGGAGCGGGCAGAAAGGAAATTAGAAACAAAGGCACAGATAGGGGGATAGAAACCGAAGGAGGGTAGTTTGGAGATTAAAGATTTGTGCCAGACTCTATCGAAGGCATTCGATATGTCTAGTGCAACCGAAGTCCCGAAAGGAGAATGACCAAGAGTTAGTAAGATAAGCAAGAAGACCAACAGTAGAACGGCCCTTAAGGAAACCATACTGGCAATCTGAAAGTAGATTAAAGGAAGATAAATGTTTATGAAATTTTGAGTTAAGAATAGCTTCAAAAACTTTAGAGATGCAAGAAATGAGGGCAATTGGCCGACATTTGGAGGGTTGGGAGAGAATACCCTTCTTTGGGACAGGTTGAATAAGAGCAAACTTCCAGCAAGAAGGAAAGACGTAAGATGAAATACAGAGACAAAAGAGTTTGCCTAGGCAGGGAGTTAGCAAAGAACAGTTTTTTAGTACAACAGGAGGAACACCATCCAGTCCATATGCCTTCTTAGTATTAGGCCCAGAGAAGGCAGAAAGTACATCATTAGAAGAGACTATGATCTTAGCCATAAGGAAGTGAGAGGGGGTGGAGAGGAGGAATAGCGCAGGAATCATCAAAGGTAGAGTTTTTAGCGAAAGTTTGAGCAAAGAGTTCAGCTTTGTCAGAGGAATAGGTGACGGTGGTACCATCAGAGTGGAAAAGAGGAGGAAAATACAAGGAAGTTAAATTGTTGGAGAGGTTTTTGGCTAAATGCCAAAAAGCTTGTGAAGAGCTAGAGTTGGAAAGTTCAGAACAATTGTTATTGATGAAAGAGTTTTTGGCAAGTCGAAGGACAGATTTGGCTTGATTGAGGGCAGAGTCATATAAAGTAGGGGATTCTTGAGATTGATAGCCACGTACCATTTGAATGTTTCTTCCTTATTAGTACAAATGAGTACAAAGTAAATCAAGCAACAACAGGTCTAGTGACCCTTCTAGGCTGCTTGTCCTCCAAAACACTGAGGATCAAGTGTCCAAACAGTGGTTTAGAGTGGGTGAGGGAACATTGGAAAGGGAAATACTGCCCTGGAGCTAATGTCCATGGCAGGATTAGGAAGTTAGTAGGGGACAGATGGGTTAGTAACTGAGGGGGGGGGGATAAAATATAGTTATTAATTTACAAACGCAGTCAGTCGCTGGTTTGATGCAAGATATTTGTCGAGGCGAAGTTTAAAAGAATCAACGGTGCTGCAGTCTATAACGTCTCGGGGGAAGCCCATTCCACAAGTTGACAACTCGATTGAAGAAGAAATTCTTAGATTCGTGAGAGTTAAAAGTTTTACCAATAATTTTGCAACCGTTTCCCCGCGTATAATTAGATTGGTCAATTGTGAAGTACTTACTACAGTTCATATTGTCGATGCCTTAGATGATTTTGAACACTTGAATTAAGTTGCCCCTTAATCTGCATTGGGTTAAAGGAAATAGATTTAATTCTCTAAGACACTCCTTGTTCTTTAGGCTAGGTATCATTTTGGTTACTCTACGTTGAACTCGTTCTAGCTTGTCTATATCTTTTTGGTAATAAGGGCACCAGGATTGAACGCAGATTTTAGTCATGTTTCCCTCCGTCGTGTAAACTAATAAAGGTTTTAGAAGTTCGCCTCACTCCTGTTGTTTATCCTGGTCTGTACAAATTTAAATCTGGATTCAAGAGAGATCTCTGGAAAAGACTTACAAGAAGGAGACAGGAAAGGAGGGAGTTGGCAACAAGATATATTTATAACATTTGTTAACAAGATTCGTTAACAAGAACTGATGACTATAGATTTATTTACACGTGTCTTATCGATAGGATTTATAGACTTTATAGGATTTATGCGTGATGAAAAGGATTGTATTATAGCTTTGACAGCTCTCCCCAATTCAACTGTTCGGACTGTGTTGATTGTTTGGCCAGATTCAACTGCTCGGGCAAATGTATCCGTTTGGCCCGATTTGATCACTTGTTCCAGTTTGAACCCTCGGACCTAATTGACTGCTTAGATCAGTTCAACAGTTCAGCCAAATTTAACCGCTCAGCTCGATTTACCAACTCTTTCTGATTTGACACTCAGACTAATTCGACCGCTCATCCATATTCGACCAATTCAACCGATTTAACCATGCATCCCCTTTCGATTATTCTCCCTGTTTCGACCGCTTCTATAGGCTCCTAATCCAAGCAAAATGTTTAAGGTGTGAAGGTCATTATTGTCCACACTACGAGTGGTAAAATATACTGGTGGTAGGTAGTCTGATTTAACCTAGCAACCTTTTAAATAGTGAAAAACCCCACCATACACCACTTTAAGAGAGAGAGAGATTGAGATTCAGGTTTCCCGAGTTTACCAGAATACTAATCATGATATCGCCAGACCCAATCTTCATTTTATAATTCCAACCATGTGTGCAAACAGAAAAGGAGGACAGAGAGAGGAAGGTTTGGATTGAGTCAAGTAGTGGGCCCGAACAACGAAAGCGTTCATCTTGTGCATTTTTTTTTTTTTTGTATATACTTGTTTTATTACAAAAGTGTTTGGAATTCTATCTAAATTGAGTTAGTTTTATAGTAGGTTAAATTATTCAGATGTATGTAATATATGTAAAGGTTTTATCACTATGTGGTAGTGCAACACTCACAAACTACATCAGTTTTCAATATCCATACATTTTCCCCACTTTGCTCAATTATTTATAAATGTATGTTTACACTTTAAACAGCTCACTTAACTAATCGTTGACTAAATTAATAAATAATATAGTATATACAGTATTATCTGGCAAAGGATCGATAGTCTTGAAGCCTTAGGCTGGCGAGTTTCTCCCAGTGTTACCTTGACTGTGTTATTATCTTGAACCTTGGGGGTAATCCTCTGTAGCGTTTGTGCAGTCATGCTCACACAGTTTTGGATCATTTTTGAGGTTAACATTTTGTGATACTATGGCGCGCGCGCACACACACACACACACACACACACACACACACACACACACACACACACACACACACACACCACACCACACCACACCACACCACACCACACCACACCACACCCACACCACACACACACACACTCTCTCTTACTTATTTGGGATACGCCCATGGCAAATTCATGACACATTTACGGTCAAGAACATACCATTCCATCAGCTGTTTTATCTCTAAATTAAAATCCTCTTATTTTGTATTTTTGCTAGTCTATTTTTCGTCTTATTATCATCATTTATACTATAGTAATTTCTAACTTCGTCTCCCTCTCCTTTTGTCTGTATTGATTTCCATTCAATTGTCTACCACCTCGCCAATCTCCTAGAACCCATCAATTGTCGGTGTTATCATCTAGCTAATTAAATCTACTGTATATTATCTGTTTAATTTAGTCTTGTAGTCAACCTTTCCTGTTATTCCTTATCTTCACCCACGCCACATGCTTTACTGCATTTCATCTATTACCTTGTAACTTATCTATAGTCTTACACCTCCTCATCCTCTTTTCTCCTTCACGCTATGCTTTACTATACATCATTCATAACATATACCATACCTCATTAAGTACAATCGTGGACATCCATGTTTGAACACGTAATGATAGAACAAGACAGTGACTTATTTGACTAGTAAAAGCTAATAGTCCGATGCATTTGAATTAATCAACATTTCAATATACGTTGTTGTTAGTTTTCATAGTTGTTCCTCCAAATAATGTACAGATATTCCTGTCCACTACTGCAACTTATCCATATTCTCGTATAATTTTATCTTTTACCTGAATCTCAACAGTATATTTTCCATTTAATCTATTGTAAACCAACCGCGTTCCACTTCATCCATCTGATTCTTGTTCTTCTCACCTTCCACCCCGTACCATATGAGGCTCACATAATTCGGCCCAAACCACCACTTTCTCATATTCCACCTTGCCTTCCATTCATTGTATCTCTTCCTTCCCGACATTGACATTGAAATCGCATCCCCATTCCTCTCCACCTCCTCAGTTCAGTTTATTTAGGACCTGCACGGAGCTTTTTACGACCAGTATCAATGTTTGTTCATCATCATTATTATCCACCTTATGCTTATCCTCGACATGATCCTTCACAACCTCCTCTTCCTCAATTTCTTCGTGCTCCTCTTCTTTATTATCTAACACCTTTTCCTTATGGTCTACTTCCTCCTTCGCTTCCCACTCCATTTCCTAATACAGCGTTTTACTTCTTACTTTATTTCTATCCATTTTCCTTAATATTGTACTTACCTCTTCACCTCCTACTCTCTTTCTTTATATTATACCTCCCCCTTCACCTCCTACTTCATATATTCTACCTCCTTCTCCACTTCCTACTCCTCTTCCATATCCTTTACCTCCTACCCCTGAACCTTAATTCGATAACAGGTGGAACAATGTGTTAAGATAATCAAAGAAGACCCACTTCTTTCCTCTTCCATTTACTATATCTTCCTTGATCTCCTCTTGCGCTTCTTCCATATGTTCTACCATTACCTCCTACTCCTCCTCAATCTAGAACCCACTTGCAGATATAGCTCCTATCCTGTTCCTCTTCATTATCCACATCCTCCACCTTCTCCCTATCCTACTTACTCTGCATTCCTTTTTGTTTTCATCTGCCTATTTCTGCTACTCTTGACTATCAAGGATAAGGTTGGACGCCAGGTGGCCATAACATCAAGTCACGTTCGATATCCCGGTATTGGAAAGGTATTGATCCCCGGGCTAGCAAATCCGAGAATGACGTAAAGAGAGGACCCAGTTCCTTCTTTTCCCGTGCCCTTTCTTCCTTTTCATCAACATTGTCCTGCTTCTCTTCCATATTCTCATATTCCTTCTAAACCTACTCAAGTTCAACTTCCTTTTCCACCTCCTCCTCCTCCTCCTCACTCCACTTCATCAACGTCTACCTATTCCTGCTACTCCTGACTATCAAGGTTGAGATAAGGTTGGTGTGATGTCATGTCAGGTGGCCATAACATCAGGCCAGGTTCAATAATTCGGTATTGGGAGGCTATTGATCTTTGGGCTAGCAAATCCGGGAATGACGTAAAGGAGGTGACCCAGTTCTTCCCTCTCCCCACCCCCGTCTTGTTACAGATTCTGGGATTGTGGTGAGTGGTGATACTAGGTGATAGTGAGTGGTGATGGGTGATAGTGAGTGGTGATGGGTGATAGTGAGTGGTGATGGATTATAGTGAGTGGTGATGTGGGTGATAGTGAGTGGTGATGGGTGATAGTGAGTGGTGATGGGTGATAGTGAGTGGTGATAGTGAGTGGTGATACTAGGTGATAGTGAGTGGTGATGGGTGATAGTGAGTGGTGATCGATGATAGTGAGAGGTGATGAGTGATAGTGAGTGGTGATGGGTGATAGTGAGTGGTGATGGGTGATAGTGAGTGGTGATGGGTGATAGTGGGTGGTGATGGGTGATAGTGGGTGGTGATGGGTGATAGTGGGTGGTGATGGGTGATAGTGAGTGGTGATGGGTGATAGTGAGTGGTGATGGGTGACAGTGAGTGGTGATGGGTGATAGTGAGTGGTGATGGGTGATAGTGAGTGGTGATGGGTGATAGTGAGTGGTGATGGGTGATAGTGAGTGGTGATACTAGGTGATAGTGAGTGGTGATGGGCGATAGTGAGTGGTGGTGGATGATAGTGAGTGGTGATGAGTGATAGTGAGTGGTGATGGGTGATAGTGAGTGGTGATGGGTGATAGTGAGTGGTGATGGGTGATAGTGGGTGGTGATGGGTGATAGTGAGCGGTGATGGGTGATAGTGAGTGGTGATGGGTGATAGTGAGTGGTGATGGGTGATAGTGAGTGGTGATGGATGATAGTGAGTGGTGATGGGTGATAGTGAGTGGTGATGGGTGATAGTGAGTGGTGATGGGTGATAGTGAGTGGTGATGGGTGATAGTGGGTGGTGATGGGTGATAGTGGGTGGTGATGGGTGATAGTGGGTGGTGATGGGTGATAGTGAGTGGTGATGGGTGATAGTGAGTGGTGATGGGTGATAGTGGGTGGTGATGGGTGATAGTGGGTGGTGATGGGTGATAGTGGGTGGTCATGGGTGATAGTGAGTGGTGATGCATGATAGTGAGTGGTGATGCATGATAGTGAGTGGTCATGGGTGGTGATGGGCGATAGTGGGTGGTGATGGGTGATAGTGAGTGGTGATGGGTTATACTGAGTGGTGATGAGTGATAGTGAGTGGTGATGGGTGATAGTGAGTGGTGATGGGTGATAGTGGGTGGTGATGGGTGATAGTGGGTGGTGATGGATGATAGTGAGTGGTGATGGGTGATAGTGAGTGGTGATGGGTGATACTGGGTGGTGATGGGTGATAGTGGGTGGTGATGGGTGATAGTGGGTGGTGATGGGTGATAAGGAGTGGTGATGGGTGATAGTGAGTGGTGATGGGTGATAGTGGGTGGTGATGGGTGATAGTGAGTGGTGATGGATGATAGTGAGTGGTGATGGGTGATAGTGAGTGGTGATGGGTGATAGTGGGTAGTGATGGATGATAGTGAGTGGTGATGGGTGATAGTGAGTGGTGATGGGTGATAGTGGGTGGTGATGGGTGATAGTGGGTGGTGATGGGTGATAGTGAGTGGTGATGGGTGATAGTGGGTGGTGATGGGTGTTAGTGAGTGGTGATGGGTGATAGTGGGTGGTGATGGGTGATAGTGGGTGATGATGGGTGATAGTGGGTGGTGATGGGTGATAGTGAGTGGTGATGGGTGATAGTGAGTGGCAATGGGTGATAGTGGGTGGTTGGTGGTGGGTGGTGATGGGTGATAGTGGGTGCTGATGGGTGATAGTGAGTGGTGATGGGTGATAGTGGGTGGTGATGGGTGATAGTGGGTGGTGATGGGTGATAGTGGGTGGTGATGGGTGATAGTGGGTGGTGATGGGTGATAGTTGGTGGTGATGGGTGATAGTGAGTGGTGATGGGTGATAGTGGGAGGTGATGGGTGATAGTGGGTGGTGATGGGTGATAGTGGGTGGTGATGGGTGATAGTGGGTGGTGATGGGTGATAGTGGGTGGTGATGGGAGATAGTGGGTGGTGATGGGTGATAGTGAGTGGTGATAGTGGGTGGTGATGGGTGATAGTGAGTGGTGATGGGTGATAGTGGGTGGTGATGGGTGATAGTGGTTGTTGATGGGTGATAGTGAGTGGTGATGGGTGATAGTGGGTGATGATGGGTGATAGTGGGTGGTGATGGGTGATAGTGAGTGGTGATGGGTGATAGTGGGTGGTGATGGGTGATAGTGAGTGGTGATGGGTGATAGTGAGTGGTGATGAGTGTGTGTTGATGAGTGATAGTGGGTGGTGATTGGTGATAGTGGGTGGTGATGGGTGATAGTGGGTGGTGATGGGTAATAGTGGGTGGTGATGGGTGATAGTGGGTGGTGATGGGTGGTGATGGGTGATAGTGAGTGGTGATGGGTGCTAGTGGGTGGTGATGGGTGATAGTGGGTGGTGATGGGTGATAGTGGGTGGTGATGGGTGATAGTGAGTGGTGATGGGTGATAGTGAGTGGTGATGGGTGATAGTGGGTGGTGATGGGTGATAGTGGGTGGTGATGGTTGATAGTGAAAGGTGATGGGTGATAGTGGGTGGTGATGGGTGATAGTGGGTGGTGATGGGTGATAGTGAGTGGTGATGGGTGATAGTGAGTGGTGATGGGCGATAGTGGGTGGTGATGGGTGATAGTGGGTGGTGATGGGTGATAGTGAGTGGTGATGGGTGACAGTGGGTGGTGATGGGTGATAGTAGGTGGTGATGGGTGATATTGGGTGGTGATGGGTGATAGTGGGTGGTGATGGGTGATAGTGGGAGGTGATGAGTGATAGTGGGTGGTGATGGGTGATAGTGGGTGGTGATGGGTGATAGTGGGTGGTGATGGGTGATAGTGGGTGGTGATGGGTGATAGTGGGTGGTGATGGGTGGTAGAGGGTGGTGAAGGGTGATGCTGGGTGATGAAGGGTGATGCTGGGTGGTGAAGGGTGATGCTGGGTGGTGAAGGGTGATGCTGGGTGATGAAGGGTGATAGTGAGTGGTGATGGGTGATAGTGAGTGGTGACGGGTGATAGTGGGTGGTGATGGGTGATAGTGGGTGGTGATGGGTGATAGTGGGTGGTGATGGGTGATAGTGGGTGGTGATGGGTGATAGTGAGTGGCGATGGGTGATAGTGGGTGGTGATGGGTGATAGTGGGTGGTGATGGGTGATAGTGGGTGGTGATGGGTGATAGTGGGTGGTGATGGGTGATAGTGAGTGGTGATAGGTGATAGTGAGTGGTGATGGGTGATAGTGGGTGGTGATGGGTGATAGTGGATGGTGATGGGTGATAGTGGGTGGTGATGGGTGATAATGAGTGGTGATGGGTGATAGTGAGTGGTGATGGGTGATAGTGAGTGGTGATGGGTGATAGTGAGTGGTGATGGATGATAGTGAGTGGTGATGGGTGATAGTGAGTGGTGATGGGTGATAGTGAGTGGTGATGGGTGATAGTGGGTGGTGATGGGTGTTAGTGAGTGGTGATGGGTGATAGTTGGTGGTGATGGGTGATAGTGGGTGGTGATGGGTGATAGTGGGTGATGATGGGTGATAGTTGGTAGTGATGGGTGATAGTGAGTGGTGATGGGTGATAGGGGGTGGTTATGGGTGATAGTAAGTGGTGATGGGTGATAGTGAGTGGTGATGGGTGATAGTGAGTGGTGATGGGTGATAGTGGGTGGTGATGGGTGATAGTGGGTGGTGATGGGTGATAGTGGGTGGTGATGGGTGATAGTGAGTAGTGATGGGTGATAGTGGGTGGTGATGGGTGATGGGTGATAGTGGGTGATGATGGGTGATAGTGGGTGGTGATGGGTGATAGTGGGTGGTGATGGGTGATAGTGAGTGGTGATGGGTGATAGTGGGTGGTGATGGGTGATAGTGGGTGGTGATGGGTGATACTGGGTGGTGATGGGTGATAGTGGGTGGTGATGGGTGATTGTGGGTGGTAATGGGTGATAGTGGGTGGTGATGGGTGATAGTGGGTGGTGATGGGTGACAGTGAGTGGTGATAGTGGGTGGTGATGGGTGATAGTGAGTGGTGATGGGTGATAGTGGGTGGTGATGGATGATAGTGGGTGGTGATGGGTGATAGTGAGTGGTGATGGGTGATAGGGGGTGGTGATGGGTGATAGAGGGTGGTGATGGGTGATAGTGAGTAGTGATGGGTGATAGTGGGTGGTGGTGGGTGATAGTGAGTGGTGATGGGTGATACTGAGTGGTGATGAGTGAGTGGTGATGGGTGATAGTGGGTGGTGATGGGTGATAGTGGGTGGTGATGGGTGATAGTGGGTGGTGATGGGTGATAGTGGGTGGTGATGGGTGATAGTGAGTGGTGATGGGTGATAGTGGGTGGTGATGGGTGATAGTGGGTGGTGATGGGTGATAGTGGGTGGTGATGGGTGATAGTGAGTGGTGATGGGTGATAGTGGGTGGTGATGGGTGATTGTGAATGGTGATAGGTGATAGTGGGTGGTGATGGGTGATAGTGGGTGGTGATGGGTGATAGTGGGTGGTGATGGGTGATAGTGAGTGGTGATGGGTGATAGTGGGTGGTGATGGGTGATAGTGGGTGCTGATGGTTGATAGTGAAAGGTGATGGGTGATAGTGGGTGGTGATGGGTGATAGTGGGTGGTGATGGGTGATAGTGAGTGGTGATGGGTGATAGTGGGTGGTGATGGGTGATAGTGGGTGGTGATGGGTGATAGTGGGTGGTGATGGGTGATAGTGGGTGGTGATGGGTGATAGTGAGTGGTGATGGGTGATAGTGGGTGGTGATGGGTGATAGTAGGTGGTGATGGGTGATATTGGGTGGTGATGGGTGATAGTGGGTGGTGATGGGTGATAGTGGGTGGTGATGAGTGATAGTGGGTGGTGATGGGTGATAGTGGGTGGTGATGGGTGATAGTGGGTGGTGATGGGTGATAGTGGGTGGTGATGGGTGATAGTGGGTGGTGATGGGTGGTAGTGGGTGGTGATGGGTGATAGTGGGTGGTTATGGGTGATGGTGGGTGGTGATGGGTGATAGTGGGTGGTGATGGGTGATAGTGAGTGGTGATGGGTGATAGTGAGTGGGGATGGGTGATAGTGGGTGGTGATGGGTGATAGTGAGTGGTGATGGGTGATAGTGAGTGGTGATGGGTGATAGTGGGTGGTGATGGGTGATAGTGGGTGGTGATGGGTGATAGTGGGTGGTGATGGGTGATAGTGGGTGGTGATGGGTGATAGTGAGTGGCGATGGGTGATAGTGGGTGGTGATGGGTGATAGTGGGTGGTGATGGGTGATAGTGGGTGGTGATGGGTGATAGTCGGTGGTGATGGGTGATAGTGGGTGGTGATGGGTGATAGTGAGTGGTGATGGGTGATAGTGGGTGGTGATGGGTGATAGTGGGTGGTGATGGGTGATAGTGGGTGGTAATGGGTGATAGTGAGTGGTGGGTGATAGTGGGTGGTGATGGGTGATAGTGGGTGGTGATGGGTGATAGTGGGTGGTGATGGGTGATAGTGGGTGGTGATGGTTGATAGTGGGTGGTGATGGGTGATAGTGGGTGGTGATAGGTGGGAGAGTAATGAGTGGTCGTGGGTGATTATGGAAGGGAATGGTGAGGGGGAAGTTTTGGGTAGGGAATTGGAACAAGGAGTACAAAGGAAATCAAGCAACAACAGATCTAGTGACCCTTCTAGACTGCTTGTCCTCCAAAACACTGAGGATCAAGTGTCCAAACAGTGGTTTAGAGTGGGTAAGGGAACATTGGAAAGGGAATTACTGCCCTGGAACTAATGTCCGTGGCAGGATTAGGAAGTTAGTAGGGGACAAATTGGGTTAGTATCTGAGGGGGGGATAAAATAAAATTATTCATTTACAAACGCAGTCAGTCGCGGGTTTGATGCGAGATATTTGTCTACGCGGAGTTTAAATGAATCAACGGTGCTGCAGTCTATAACGTCTCGAGGAAGCCCATTCCACAAGTTGACAACTCGATTGAAGAAGAAATTCTTAGATTCGTGTGACTTAAAAGATTTACCAATAATTTTGCAACCATTTCCCCGCGTGTAATTAGATTGGTCGATAGTGAAGTATTTACTACAGTTCATTGTCGATGCCTTTGATGATTTTGAACACTTGAATTAAGTCGCCTCTTAATCTGCTCTTGGTTAAAGGAAATAGATTTAATTCTCTAAGACGCTCTTCGTATGGTTTGTTCTTTAGGCTAGGTATCATTTTGGTAACTCTACGTTGAACTCGTTCTAGCTTGTTTATATCTTTTTGATAATAAGGGCACCAGGATTGAACGCAGTATTCCAGAAGAGGGCGGACTAAGGAATTGTAAAGGGTTACAATAACTTCTTTGGATTTAAGCTCAAATGACCTGCCTATAAAGCCAATTATTTTGTTTGCCTTAACAACTTCTGAACATTGTTGACTCGGTAGGTTACTCGATATTGTTACTCCCAGATCAGTTTCTCTGTTTACATTCATAAGCTGAGTGCCATTCATCGAATAGTTTGCTTTCTCATTTAGGTATCCGATATGTAGTACTTTACATTTATCCGCATTGAAACTCATTTGCCAAATTTGGGCCCAACATGACAATTTATCTAGATTGTGTTGCATATCATCAACTTGTTCTTTTGAGAGTACGCTATTTGCAATTTTTGTATCGTCAGCAAATTTTGAGATTGTACAGGTGAGACCCTCATCTATGTCGATGATGTAAATTAGAAAGAGAATTGGTCCTAGTACCAATCCCTGGGGTACCCCGCTACTTACATTGGTCCATTTAGATGCCTTACCGTTTATGACTACTCTTTGCTTTCTGTCGCTGAGCCAATTTTCTATCCATTTCAGCACACCGTCTTGTATTCCATGCACTTTTAGTTTTATCAGTAAACGTTTGTGGGGAACTTTGTCAAAGGCCTTTTGAAAATCAAGGTATATAATATCTACAGCTTTACTCTCATCGTAGAGGTTGAGGATATCGTGGAAGAAGTCTAAGAGGTTTGTTAAACAGGAATTTTTTTTACGAAAGCCGTGTTGAGTATCTTTAAGCATGTTATTTTCCTCTAAGTGATTTACGAGTCTGTCTCTTATGACCGTTTCTAGCATTTTGCATACAACTGAGGTTAAGCTAATTGGACGATAGTTACTGGGTAGGGATTTGCTGCCTTTTTTGAATATCGGTGTTACGTTGGCTAGCTTTCACTGATCAGGCAGGCATAGTTCCAGACTGCAAGGATTTATTGAATAGTAATGTCAGTGGTTTGGAGAGCTCATCCTTAGCTTCCTTTAGAACTCTAGGCGAGATTGTATCAGGTCCAGGCGTTTTATTTACCTTGAGTTTATCTAAACAATTCAATACTTCTCTCTCTGTAATTGCTTAGACCATCTGAATTATCAATCTGAATCGGCGATGGTGTAGGGATATCACTGAGGTCTTCTGTTGTAAAAACTGATGCAAAGAAGGTATTGAGGGCATTACTCATTTGTACTTCGTCTTTGGTGTATTCTCTATTTTCATCGACTAACGGTCCAACAGTTGAAGTAACTACTTTTTTCTTTCTGATATAACTATAGAATTCTTTCGGGTTTGTTTTACTTTGATTCGAACGTGGTTGGTGATATGATAGAGAGGGTGGTGATAGGTGACAGTTGGAGATACTGTAGTTACGTGGAGGGAGTGGCCATCCTTATAATTGGACTACATTTGGGTGCCTCAATTATCAAAGAACGAAGTTATAATTTAGTTTTGATAATGTATTAATGTATATCAAAAGCGCAAACTATTTTTCCTGTATTCGTATTCCCAAAATTTATATTTTGGGCATAGTTATTTTTGGGTGTAAGGAGAGGAAAATATCACCAGTGGCACCAAGACGGCGGAGGATGGCCGATCTCTGTTACTATAGGGTCTCTAGTGGCAGCGGGCAGTGATAGGTAATACTGGGTTATGATGGGGGACAAGGCTTAATAACTATACTATGTTTCATTTTAACTGACGGTAAATTGAATCACTTAGCAGGTAATTTCTCGATACTTAATGGAAAAACATGAAACCACTATTTCTCTGCACCATATTAAGACCAAATTCATACAATTAGTACCATATTTCACTACAAAATCTTCCAAATATCCGAGAAATCTTGATGGGAACTTTGCAATTTACCGTCAGTTGAAAATAAGCAGGGTATAGTGACAAGGGAGAGGGAAGTGTTGATAGTGGATGGTGATGGGTGACGTAGACTGGTGAATTATATAATATGTTGGTAGTTTCAGAATGGGGGTGGTGGGTGTAAAAGTGTTGAGAAACTTTTAAAATAAGTGGTAGTGGGAGATCTATCCTTGATAATGGGTGATGGTGGGTGAGTAAACATATAGAAACTGCAAGTGGGCAGATATTTATATAGGGTGATGAGATGATGCCTGTAATTAAATGTACCACTTTGAAAGTGGGTAGTGATGTGTGAAATAGGATGGTTAGGGCGGCAGAACTGGTACTGAAACTAGAAGTGGGCGTTGATGGGTGAAAGTGGGTGATGGTGGGAACACAGGTGACGAAACGGAGAGAGGGCTCGTGATAGGTGAAATTGAATAGTGAGGAATGAAAGTGGGTGGTGATGGGTGAAAATTGGTGATGTTGGGTGACACTCTTACTATAAACGTCAGCAACATTCGCGGCCTCTCCTCTAACTTTCCCTCTGTTGAACATCACCTCTCCTCAAACAAACCGGATCTTCTTTTCCTCACTGAAACTCTAAAATCTAAAGCAACTGCCAGCAACCCCTTCTCTGTATCCTCCTACTTGCTCTATCCTAGTTTCAAAGCCAAAGGTGTGTGTTGTACATATCTGGACAACAAACTCACTTGCTCTAATGTTCCCAATTTCGACTCCTCTGAATTCTCAAATTTATGGCTCAAATTATCCTGTCATTCTCATAGTAAATATTTCTGTGCTGTCTATCTTCCTCCTAACTCTACTGACTTTCCCAAATTGGTCTATCTAAACTCTAAAGTGGAACACATCCTATCCATCTCTCCTTTCTCAGTAATCTCCATCTTAGTAGAAATCAACGTTCACCACCGCCATTGGCTCTCCTCTCATTCCACTGACCAACCTGGTGAACAAGCCTACATCTTTTCTATCCTAAATGACCTAGAGCAGTTGGTTAAACAACTCACCCGCATCCCGGATCGCTAAGTAGATCAGCCCAACATTCTTGACTTATTTCTAACTTCTGACCATTCCTCTTATACTGTCAATCTTTTCTCTCTTTTGGGCTACGCCGACCTTAAACATATCTCTGTCACCTGCCCTATCTCTCCCGTGCAGCCACCCGATCCTCCCAGCCGGCAACACTTGTGGCACTTTGGCGCCGCCGACTGGGAGGCTCTCCGGCAGTACTTCTTTGATTTCCCATGGAATTATTTTTACTTCTGTGGCCGGGAACCCTCGGAGAGTGCTGAACGCATTACTGAGGTAATCCTCTCGGGCATGGAAGCATACATTTAATTTTCTTTCTCTCAGACTAATGCAAACAAATCTTGGTTTACTCACATTTGTTCTTTAAATAACGAAAATAAAGAATACTTCCCTACATCAGCAAAGGAAAATGCCAGGGAAACAGACAACAAAAACCCTGGGAAACCTACACCAGGAAGGAGGAACTCAGGAAGAACGAAGGACGAGAAAGCAAGATGGCGACCACCAAAGAACGCGTTTTCCCACAACAAACAAAGGGGAAACCAAAGGAAAACAAATAGAAGTAAGACAGAAGAAAGCAATGCCTACCAGATATCTACCATGCCCCATATTCCGAAACTGCCCCACATTAATCGGCAACCAGCAGAACAGAAGAAGAACAAAGGCAAGAAGACTGGAGGAAAGGGGGAAGTACCAACCAGGAAATGCACGCCCAAGGAACCACCATGTGTACTAATTGTCCACCAGTTTTTAAAGAATAATAATATTACTCCACCGCCAGTCATCACCACCAGAAGAGAAGCCCGGGTCGCCACTATTACACCCGGAAAGAACATTAAAATATCTTCTACCTCCCAACAACAGCAAAAGAGAAGAATAGTGTTCGGCCAGGATGAGAAGGACTCCTATCACCACCAACAGAGTAAGCACTTGCGCCCATGTTCCACAAAAAGGCCAAAATACTTACCCACCAGCTTCTAGGGGGTCCTCCTAATTCCCTAGATTACCCCCTGACCGCACTTGTGACCTTTATACTCCCACACACCAACCCCGGGACATCTCAGCCAACGTCATCAGTATGCTGAAGGAAACTGAACAGGGCAAGCAATTCTAGGGCTTTTCAATAACTGGCATTCCAAGTTGAATAAGTCCTAGGACTTATTCAGTTGGCATGATAAACGGCATACCGGATATCCCATAAGGTCTGAGGAATTATTAATCCTATTGATGGATCTATGTTAATTGTGTGACATACCATCTATTAACATAGAAGTCTTTAATAGGCTGCACCTTTAATATTAGAAGGCTGAAGTACCAGGGCATACCCACTCTTCAACTTTTATTATTAAAACCGCATTCTAAGAACTACCAAAGGATACTTGGCATACCAAGGTCACTTGTGTAGTTCAGGGCTCTGCTAGATACCTTAACCGGCACTCGGCATATAGAAGTCTTTGGTGCATTTGTCTGTAGCATTCTATTTGACTTTTGCAACTAAAAGGTTTAAACACCGCCCCGAGTTCCTTGAACCTCTTATAAAGGTCAGTGGCAGTCTACAAGACAAAAGTGGTCATAAACATTTTGTCTACTCGCGTTAGCCTGATATAGTGCCAATCCGTCATAACTGAGGCATTATAATAAAGACCCTAAGTCATGAGTACCTGAACGGAACTTCATCACCAATTAATATAAAGGTCAGGATAGTTGAGTATCCCTAAGCTCTATGCATCGTCCGATGAGGTGCCCAAATATATTTATATATTTACGGAGCCGCATTTAAGACCCCATGCCCATTAATCCATATGTAACCTACTACTTCACACGACAGGCCAACCTGAACGGCCCAATGGAGACTCAGAAGACCACAAGCTGCTCCCTCAAAACCCTTTTACTCCAAGTGTTCACTTTTGGAGTTATTATAGAAAACTAAAAGAAATCGATACCAGTGACGAGGTATATACAGTTAAAGTCCCAAGATATTGACTCTGCCTAAATTCCTACAAGTGATATAAAGTTAGAGTCCCCCAAATATTGACTCTGACAAATTCTCACCAGTGCGCAAGGTGTTTTTTATAAAGTAGAGTCCAGTATATTGACTCAATATAAAACCTCGTCAACTAAGTGCAACTTAATATCATATTTGAATATAAAATCACTGTCTGGGTATATTTTGACTATTCAGTATTTCACGAATATATAATTGTTTGGTATGTGTACAAGAGGACAGATAAACCTATTATTATACCTGAGCTCCATCTAGATCCTCAATCGTGCTAGAAGAGTATTTTCCCATGTTGTAGACACTTATCTGTTCATTTCAAAACCTTATTATCTCTTATATATGTACGCAGAGTTTAAGATAAATAAAACTGTTCTTTAACCCTTATTTAGCGGCGAGCAACATAAGTCGAGTTAAATAAAGCTGGACTATGTGGCGGCGCTCGACATAACTCGAGTGGCAATTTCAGCACGTAATGTGGCTGAGAGAGAGAGACAAGTGGTGGCAGGAGACTAGCGAGCGTATGACTGCTCCAGACCACCGCGGCGAACCTACTGACACAAATCTCAGCTCCCTCCTCCCTCTCTCACTCGCTACATACTCAATTATGTACTGAAAGTACCGAATTACCTGCTTTTTGCACTCGCGTTGCACGGTTATTGCAAGAAAACTATCCATCATACAAGGATCGTTATGGTGTCATTCGAAAGCTCTGTTTATGCCCTTTCAGGGATAGGTACTTGTTTTACGTTCTGGGTCTTATTTAGGCATGAAAATGATCACGTAAACAGCCCTATTTTGGCTAAAAACACCCCGCTGTGCGGTACACATAAATAAACCGCATAGGCCGCTCGTAAGGTGTTAAATTATATTTCGGTGTTATATGTATCCTCTGTTTGCCTTCTATGCATGTATTGTATGAACTCTGAAATCTACAATTTTGATAGAACTCACTAGAACAAATAAGCACCTGATAAAAATCACGGTATATACAGTTCTACTGCTGTCCATAATAAGGAGGAAGCATTCAAACGGTACCGACGCCTTTAAGCTCAAGAATTTTATTCTTCCTATGTTTTTGCCCGGAATCAAGCCAAATCTGTTCTTCAACTCACCAAACACTCTTTCATCAATAATTAATGCATTGAACTATCCAACTCTAGTTCTTCCCAAGCTTTCTGGCATCTAGCATCTAGCCAAAAACCTCTCTAACAATCTTTCTTCCTCCCCTTTTCCACTCTGACGGCACAACTGTCACTTTGACAAAGCTGAACTCTTCGCCCAAACTTTCGCTAGAAACTCCACCTTGAATGATTCGAGTGTTATCCTCCCTCTCCACCCCAGTCTCTCTTACTCATGCTTAATATCCTAATCTCTTCTAAAGATGTACTTTCTACCCTCTCTGGGCTTAATACTAAGAAGGCTTACGGTCCGGACGGTGTTCCTCCTATTGTACTCAAAAACTGTGCTTTTGTCCTGACTCCCTGCCTAGGCAAACTCTTCCATCTCTATCTCTCCTCTAACGTCTTCCCTTCTTGCTGAAAGTTTGCTCTCATTCAACCTGTCCCAAAGAAGGGTGGCCGCTTTCAACCCTCCAACTATCGTCCAATTGCGATTATTTCTTGCACCTCCAAAGTTTTTGAAACTATTCTTACTTCCAAATTTCTTAAGCATCTCTCTTCTCATAATCTACTCTCATATCGCCAGTATGGATTCCTTAGGGGTCGCTCTACTGGGATCTCCTTTTATATCTTACTTACTCTTGGTCATCCTCCTTCCAGGACTTCAGTGAGACCTTCTCTATTGCACTAGACATCGAAGGCCTTCGATAGAGTCTGGCACAAATCTCTAATTTCTAAACTACCCTCCTTCGGTTTCTATCCCTCTATCTGTGCCTTTATCTCTAATTTCCTTTCTGGCCTTTCCATAGCTGCGGTTGTGGACGGCCACCGTTCACTTCCTCAACCTATCAACTTTGTGGAGTCTGTTTTACACGTTCTTGTATTTTACTCTGTTACTTGTGCACCTGATCAATGTACTGCACACGATCTTGGATAGGCTTATTTCCCTCCTGACAGTCTACTACTTTCTTCTGTCGCAATTTTGGTATGATTCCAAAAATGTCTTTATAAGGGGTAACTTGTTATGTTCTATAAACCAACATGTTTATTCCCCATACAATCTCAGGGAGAACTACTAGGCCTTCTCGGTAATTATCTAGTTCTTGGGATGCTAGAGCTCTCCTCAACTCAAGAAATTCGGCAGGGTTTTGGGAGATGTACGAGTCATATTTGGGGGCCGCGAAGATCAACATTATAAATTAAATCATTATAATATATATATATAGTTTTTCATATGTGTTTAATATCGTACCGTGCCTCAAGTGTGGCTTACTGCACTCTTTCAGCAAAGCCTCAAGTGTAGCTTGACACAGTCCTCGGGTTAACCCGGCAACTGCTAAAACACTAATAAGAGTTTTACCGCTGCGCTGCGGAACCCCTTATATAATCCCGGTTTTTGAACGCGTACCAAAACCGCGGTCTTACAGCCAGGTGGCTACAAATTGGTGTGGGTCCAGTACAACTTGGCAACTCTCGATACCACCACGCCACACGCTCGCCCCGCACCCACTCAAGCAGTACACAAGCACTTGTCATGGAGCCTAGACGTCCCTCACGCTCTCGCCCTGATAACACAACCAGCCCTCCTTCTGGTGGTGTCAGTGGCCGTGGAAGGCAGAGAGTGGCTGCTAGAAACCCTGACTTCCATTACTACAGCACGAGTGGCTCCGAGGACGAGGAACCTGCACGTAAAACACATGCAAGCAGGAGCAGTGCACAGAGGTCATTGTCTTTCGGGGACACTGCCACGACCACCCAGGCAACTGCTACCACCACTACCACCACCACTGCCACCACTGCAACCACTGCCACCACTACCACCAATGCAGGAGGCTGGCCTGGGGCTGCAGGACCTGCAGGGGCCACTGGGAAGACAGGGAAGGGCATGGGTAAGAAAACTTGTACCTCTGCCACTACCACCGTACCACCACCACCACCACCACCACCAGCCGCCCCTGCCCCTGCCGGCCCTTCTGCCCCTGCCCCTGCCCCTGTCAAAGGGAAGAAAGGGACGAAGGGCAAGGTGACAACGGCGACAGGGACAACCATAATATTGCCATCCAGGACCTCTGCTGGCCCTGCCAACGCCGCCCTAACATACAGCTGACTACCGTGGCTGGCCTTGGACAGCGACACAAAGACTTCCCTCCCTCCCTCCCACCCTCCCTCTCACCCACTCACTCACTCCAACTCTCCCCTAAACACATTCATAAGGGTTATATATCGCATAATTGGTCTATATGCGGTATATTCATTGTTATATGGGTCGCCTACATACGTACACGTACTTTATATATAGCATGGCAGTGCTGAAAATATGATATATACGTAATATTACAGCCAACAGACCCAGTACAACTTGGCAACTCTCGATACCACCCCGCCACCCCACACTCACTCAAGCGGTACACAAGCACTTGTCTCCCGCATAAACTCTCTCACCTCAGTTCCTGCCTCTAAACTCTCTCATAATTCGCTTATATGTCGCATATTTGGTCTATATGCGGCATATTCCTTGGTATATGGGTGGCCTACCGCACTCACTCAAGCGGTACACAAGCACTTGTCTCCCGCAATAACTCTCACCTCAGTTCCCGCCTCTAAACTCTCTCATAATTCGCTTATATGTCGCATATTTGGTCTATATGCGGCATATTCCTTGGTATATGGGTGGCCTACATACGTACACATACCTACACATACTCCACATAGCATAGAAGTGATGAAAATAGGATAAATACGCGAGATTACGCCCTAACCCTCCGTCTCCTCCCTCTCATTCTACACCCTGGGCGCACGAATATTCACCCGGGAAATCTTGCCGCGCGATGACAATCTGGCCGCGCGATGCCATTCGCTCCACTTTCTTCAACTACGGACCGCTCCCCCCACCCCAGACATTTTTTGTGGGGTCAAATATATATGGCTCGATGCGCGCGAACATTCCCTACACGTTGATGTACTTTTCATCGATATTTGCAAAGGTCGCCCAAATCGTCATACCTTCGCACAGGGGTTCCTGTATACTATAGGGGGTGCGCAGCGGAGAGGTTAAACAGTTTTCTACACTACGATAGTTTCTTTCACATATAGCATATCCTTGTGGCCAATAGGGGGAGGTATGGCGAACCTGATATCCGAGATTGTTCCCCATTTGATACTAAACTTTGCAGGTAAAATCTCTACCCTCATCGCTCATAATACCTTCTGGGATGACATAAATAATGATCATTGGTTTAACAAGACCTGAGCTACTGTTTTTGCACGTTTATCAGAAATGTACTAGAAAATATGTGTAACAAATTTTTTTTTTTCCCCTTTACTAGAGGTTTCATGAATGGTGCAGTGCTTTCTCAATTTCGAAGGGCAAGCTAGGACCAGGGCTTCCCTGATTTCAACTTTATCATCGCCTTGCTGAGATGCGAGAAAGCTAGTTGCACATTCAGCTCTAATTCTCATCTTCCTACAGGCAGAACTGCCTGTATCGAGTGCCTCCCCCATAGTTGAAAGAGTGACAGGGCCAAAATCAAGGGATGTTCGAGCTAAAATGCTTAGACACACGGAGTTTGTAGCAATTTAAGTCATAGGGAGAAGGAAAGACTGATTCTGGGAGGAGTTTCAGAGCTCAGCAGTTGAATAGAAGAAAAGACAGAATAATGTTTCATTCTTGGGTTGGAGAGTTGCACAGAGTAGGGGTGGGATTGTGTTACAAGACGGGTACTATGTACCCTACGTAGAGGAGGTGGTATACACTGGGAAAGCTCTGAGGAACATTGATTAATGTAATAGCGATAGAATAGCGAGAGAGATGCAACATTGCGGCGGAGAGAGAGAGATTGCAAAGAGTTGGTTAGTGGATGGGAGTTAATGATACGAAAGGCTTTTCTTTCTACTTTGTCTAGGAGTGCGGTGGTGTGAGAGGACCTCCCCACAAATATGAACAATACTCAATACAAGGATGCACTGTGCCCCTGTACAGAGCAAAAGGTTGTGCAGGGGTGAAGAACCCCTTGAGGTGGTTGAGCACACCCAGTTTCTGGGAGGCTGCCTTAACAAGACTGGTAATATGGTCTTTCCAAGTGAGATTAGAAGAAAAAAAGACCGAGAATATTGGGAGAATATGAAGGATTGATTTTTGTATTATTGAAGTGTAAGGGATAGTCCTCTGGGAGTTCTGGACAGGTAGTAAGATGAAGAAACAGGGTTTTGAAAGCATTAAAGGGAACAAGGTTTTCTCTGCCTCAATTAGAAATAGTAGTTAGATCAGAAGATATGTATTGCATGGCTTCATCACGTTTGTTTTTAAGAGATTGCTGGCTCGGGCGTTCAGGAAAACTAATTGAAAAGTGTAAGGTAGAGTCGTCTGCGTATGAATGGATGGGACTGGAGGTACAGTTGAGAAGATCATTTATGAAAATTAGAAAGAGAATGGGAGATAGGACAGAGCTCTGAGGAACACCGGAGTTGATAGGATGAGGAAGTGAACGATGGCCATCCACAACCGCAGCTATGGAACGGCCGGAAAGGAAATTAGAGACAAAGGCACAGATGGAGGGATAGAAACCGAAGGAGGGTAGTTTAGAAATTAAAGATTTGTGCCAGACTTTATCGAAGGCCTTCGATATGTCTAGTGCATTAGAAAAAGTCTCACCGAAGTCCCGAAAGGAGGATGACCAAGAGTTAGTAAGATATGGAAGAAGATCACCAATAGAGCGACCCTTAAGGAAACTATACTGGCGATCTGAGAGTAGATTATGAGAAGAAAAATGCTTAAGAAATTTGGAAGCAAGAATAGTTTAAAAAACGTTAGAGATACAAGAGATAAGAGCAATTGGACGATAGTTGGAGAGTTGAGAGCGGTCACCCTTCTTTGGGACTGGTTGAATGAGAGCAAATTTCCAGCAAGAAGGGAAGATATTAGAGGAGAGACAGCGACGAAAGAGTTTGCCTAGGCAGGGAGTCAGCACGGAAGCACAGTTTTTTAGTGCAACAGGAGGAACACCGTCCGGACCGTACGCCTTCTTAGTATTAAGCTCAGAGAGGGTAGAAAATACATCTTTAGAAGAGATTAGGATATTTGGCATAAGTAGGAGAGAGGGGGTGGAGAGGGAGGAATAGCACCGGAATCATCCAAGGTGGAGTTTCTAGCAAAAGTTTGAGCGAAGAGTTCAGCTTTGTCAGAGGAAGAAGTGATGGTTGTGCCGTCAGAGTGGAAAAGGGGAGGGAATGACGAGGAAGAAAAATTGTTGGAAAGGTTTTTGGTTAGATGCCAGAAAGCTTGGGAAGAGCTAGAATTGGATAGTTCATTGCATTTAGTATTGACGAAAAAGTGTTTGGCAAGTCGAAGAACAAATTTGGCTTGATTTCGGGCAGAAACATAGGAAGAATGAGATTCTTGAGTCTTAAGGCGTCGGTACCGTTTGAATGCTTCCTCCTTGTTGTGGACAGCAGTAGAACGAGATTGTTTTGCATTAAGCTGAGAGAAAGAAAATGGAATATATGCTTCCATGCCCGAGAGGATTACCTAGGAAATGCAATCAGCACTCTCCGAGGGTCTCCGGCCACGGAAACAGAAGTAATTCCATGGGAAATTAAAGAAGTACTGCCAGAGAGCCTCCCAGTCAGCAGCGCCTAAGTGTCAGAACCGCCACCGGTTGGGAGGATCGGGTGGCCGTACCGGAGAGATAGGACAGGTAACAGATATTAGTTTATGGTCGGATGAGCCCAAAGGAGAGAACAAATTTACGGTATAAGCAGAAGGGTTAGAGGTGAAAAATAAGTCAAGAATGTTGGGCCGATCTCCGAAGTGATCCAGGATATGGTTGGGTTGCTGGACTAACTGCTCTAGGTCGTTTAAGATAGAAAAGATGTAGGCTTGTTCACCAGGTTAGTCAGTGGAAACAGAGGAGAGCCATTGGCGGTGGTGAACATTGAAATCTCCTAAGATGGAGATATCTGCGAAAGGAGAGATGGATAGAATGTGTTCCACTTTAGAAGTAGATAGTCAAAGAATTTTGGATAGCCAGTAGAATTAGGGGAGATATACAGCAGACAGCGCATAAATATTTAGTTTGAGAATGACAAGAAAGCTTTAGCCAGAGAGTTGAGAATTCAGAAGAATCTAAGTTGGGAACACGAGAGAAAGCAATATTGTTGCATACATAGACACAACATCCACCTTTGGCTTGAAACTGAGGATAGAGATAGTAGGAGGTCCTCGATTTGCTCAAGCTATATCTCAATCTCGTCTTTTCCCTCTTCCCATACTCCAAAAAGGGGGCATCGTTGCCATTTTGTTTTTGTCTTTGTTGCCTTTGATAAGTAGATTGGAATACTTTGTTATTGTTCCGATTTGTTAGTGAATATCCCACTGCTTGCCACCATATATATAATATTGGGAATATTGAGTGATTAATTATTTTATCTCTATAGTATATGGGTTTATTACTCCCAGTATACGTATATTAAGGTGTTATTATGGATTCATTAATTACCCAGTTCATATATTCATTTAACCTATAATATAAGAGCTTTGGAAAACAAATATTTAATGAATTCAGTACGATGCCATCTGTTCAATATATTGATCTTGAGAAGGACATTTGATTATCAGATGGGTTAAAAGTATCTAAATTAATCCTTAAACTTATTCAGATCCTTCCTAAACTACATAAACTCGTCCACTGAGAGCCAGAATATATAAGTGAAAGGAGTTATTGTAGTAAAGGGGTTAATCTTTAGATTATAGAACATTTTGTTTTTGTTCCAACAGCCTTGATGAAAAATTGTGTCGGTTCGAGAGCAAAAACCACATTAATAATGTTTTATAGGATTAATATTTAAGAACAACAGCTAAAGGGTATGTATGTATGTATGTATATACTCAGGCACATACCCCATTGCTGGGGGTGGCCGACTCAAGACAGAGCCTGAACAGAAACCTTTAACGTTCCAATTCTTAGGGACCGGGAACACTTTCGCGTTCCCTCGCCCCTTTCTCTGTCTCATTTACTAGGAGAATTTTACACGGGGAGGAGGATTCCTAGCCTCCTGCCGCCAGCTAAAGGGTACCTGAAAATAAGGTGAGACGCTTCTTCCATTTATATAGTTTCTCATGTAGGCTGTCGATGAACAATTGATTTCGGCTGAACATTTCCGTTTAATAATTCAGACACACTTCCCATAATTTAACGATAAATTATCCTTACAATATTGAGCAAACTTTTTCATAGTTTTTTTCAAATTTTCTCTCTGCACACATATTATAATATGAATTAAAGCGAATTATTGAATTTAAGTGTACATATACTGTACATACAGTATATTTAGAATAGAGAATAATTGACTCTATGTAAACAAATTGTTTCGATATTTTCTCCTCACATGAACATTATCATTTTTTGTTTTCCGTTTTACACTTGGAATCGCCAGGCTGAATGTGTTAGTTATATTTCCAATACACCCCCGTTAACCTCCCAAACCATGACTCGCATCAACCACCTGACTGGCGATACTCTTGTGGGGTTACTGAACAGTCTAAATCAATATTTCGTTGATAACCCATTATATTTAATTTGGATTCTAGAGAGAGAGAGAGAGAGAGACATTACCTCCACTTGATAAAAAAACAAATATTTGTCACGGGTTATAAGAAACACATAAGGAGTATAAGCGGAAGGTGATAGTAACAGCACAGTTGATGGACAAGCTTGTCGACTATTCATGTTGACTGTACGTCAAATATTACAAAATACGCTTATAGTTGATCAGCTTAGACAAACAACAAAATATATTGATTCCTGTAAGCCCAGAAGATCGCATTAGTTTGGTATATTTTAAGGAAGTCGTAGGTTATTGCTTGCGTTAATTATTGTATTGACTCACTGCAAGATTATACTTTGTCAATTAATCAATATTCTATTTCACTTTCTACAAATAAATAGTTTAACAATAATATATATTGAGTTAACGTAATTCTGGGTACACCCCAGTTAATATATTCTTAAGGAAGTCCAATGTATGATGCTATAACATATTTTCTATTTAACCCCTTGAAGCTCTGACGCGTTTTAGCAGTTTATTTTGGCTATCATTAGACGTTTTTATGCAGCTTAGGAAGGATCTGTGGGTATTAAAAGGGTAAATATTAACTCGATCAACCCTTTGACTTCCATATACCGTTACTGATCTGAATAAAATCGTCTAATAGTATCTAGAACACAGAACAGAAACGCGTATTGGAGCTTGAGAGGGTTAATAATTACAACAATATATTTCAAACCAAGCCTTTTTGTGAATGTTTATTAGTAGTTAGACTTCTTTGGATGATTCACACAGCATCTAGTAATGATATTTATAAATTAATCTGTAATAAAGAAGGGATTAAGAAAAGTATTATGCTTATATTGTGGTAGCAGGCAAAGTTAGCCAATTCGTACGCTGTCGTCCAATTAGTACGCGAAACTAATAAAAATATCACCGACAATAATGAGTGGATAGGTTATTACGTCTATAATAGCACCGACAATAATGAGTGGATAGCTAATTACGTCTATAATAGCACCGACAATAATGAGTGGATAGCTAATTACGTCTATAATAGCACCGACAATAATGAGTGGATAGCTAATTACGTCTATAATAGCACCGACAATAATGAGTGGATAGCTAATTACGTCTATAATAGCACCGACAATAATGAGTGGATAGGTTATTACGTCTATAATAGCACCGACAATAATGAGTGGATAGGTTATTACGTCTATAATAGCACCGACAATAATGAGTGGATAGGTTATTACGTCTATAATAGCACCGACAATAATGAGTGGATAGGTTATTACGTCTATAATAGCACCGACAATAATGAGTGGATAGGCTCTGTCTTGAGTCGGCTACCCCCAAAATGGGGATTGGGCCTGAGCATATAGATAGATAGATAGATAGGTTATTACGTCTATAATACAAGTGTCTGAAATTTAATACAAGTGTACATTTTAACACTAAATGTATTGTGGCATTTAAGTATTCATATTTTATCTAGTATTATTCATCAACATCGCGTACACATTGGACCACCACGTACGAATCAGCTAGTCTACCATAATCCTGGAAGAACTGAATAGACAAATGGCCCTCAACTCCTGGAAAACTTCCTGAGCTCCATCATTCGCGGTAACGGTGCCAGTATCGGATTTCGATTTTGGAGAAAGAAGTGACCCGGGTCTTTCTCTGCCCGGAAGTGCCTCTTGAAACTGAATGAGGCTGGATGATTATCATAATACGCCAGAGAGCCGATGCATGTGGGTAATCTAGGGACCCATCTCTAGATTATCCGAAATAATGACGTTGGGCATGCCAATTACCATTGCAACAGGAGGAGCATACCTGTGGGGAGGAACAGTGCCCCTGCGACATGCACGACGTCATGCAATAGTATGTGCCGAAAGTTCTCGCCGCTCTAACGGGATATGACAAGATTGCCAGAGGCGTCACTGTGGTCACCACAGGGACGCCTCTGGCAATTTTGACCAACTCAGAGTTCGTCTCTGCCTTCCCTGCCTGGCTACCTCCCCTAACTACACTACCTATCTCCCTGCCTGCCTACCAGCTTCCCCTGCCTACCTACCCTCCCTACCTGCCTCCCCTGACTGCACTACCTATTTCCCTGCCTTGTCTACCTACCATTCCTTCTTACCTATTCTTCCTACTTTGGTTACCCTACCTTCCTGCCTGCCTCTCCTCCCTACCTACTTACCTATCTCCCTGTTTATTCTGTGTGCCTTCCTGCTTCACCTGCCTACCTATGTATCTCACTGCCTTGCCTACCTACCCTTTCTTCCTTCCTATCATGTCTACTTCTGCCTTGCCTGCCTGCCTGTATCCCTTGCCCACCTACCTTTCCTTTCAACCTACCCAGTCTGCCTGCCTCCCCTATTTACCCACCTCTCCTTTCCACTTACCCAGCCTGCCTGTATCCCTTGCCTACCTACCTTTCCTACCTTGCCTACCAATCTCTCCTTCCTACCTACCCTGCCTATGTTATTTACCTCTCTGCATACCCTGCCTTCCCCCTGCCTGAATGCCTAACTTATGCCTTTTCCTTCTTTGCTTCCTTATCTCCCAACCTAACCTATCTTCTCAGGGTTAAGTATAAACACCTCCAAGTTATCCATTATCCTCAATCACTTTACACATCTACATTATCCTATTACATTTACGTTCAATATATTTCGAGTGTTTCCATGTAACTCTGCAACTATTCTCCCTCTTCAAATTCCAACATATTGAAATGTTGCACACATTACTTGATCTTTCACATTAGCCTTTAGCCTTTTAGTCTCTCTCTCTCTCTCTCTCTCTCTCTCTCTCTCTCTCTCTCTCTCTCTCTCTCTCTCTCTCTCTCTCTCTCTCTCTCTCTCTTTTCTTTGCTATCCTTTCCTTCCACTGTACCTTACTCTCGGGTTAGCTATCTCTACTAGAATTAAGTCTTGACCACCTCGCCGGGATCGTAAGGTTTGTGTGGTCAGTGTATCTATGTGAATCTATGTAAATATCTTGTGTACGCTTGCCGCCGTAATTGACACCAAGTTCAAGAGTAGAATATCCGTGATTGTCCCAGTCATGTCTGCGGTTGCCTGTTCCTTACCACGACATGTCACAAACACATCTGCGGGCCAGCCAGGATTTCCGGCGCATTTTTGGAGCTCGCCGACCGTCTGTGAATATTTCAAGCAAGGTTGAAAATTTGTCCTGCCCTCACGTCGGATCCCGGCCCACACTGACTCGTTCACGGTACCTTGGAATTGCCTCAGCCCACACTCACGACATGCCTGCAGTCCCTTGTTCGGCGGTCACGACATGCCTGCAGTCCCTTGTTCGGCGGTAATCGTTATTGAGATCGTGAATGTGTGACAGGCTCTTTAGTATTATGATAGGTTAGGCTTAGTTTACATTAGGTTAGGCTTAGTTTAGGTTAGGCTGTAGTTAGGTTAGGTTTGGATTAGTTTAGGTTTTAGGTTGAATTATATAAGGATAGTTTAAGTCAGGTTAGGCTAGGGTAAACTACCATGCTCCTGCGGGTAAAATACAACTAATGTGCGACTAAGAACCTGTTATATTCAGGAATACGTTACCGGCTCTTTGTCTGCTCAGAAGTGCCTCTTGTGACTGGTTGAGGACGTGTCATTATCATCAAAGTCCCACCAATCGCTTCATTTTGGGAATTGCAGCCTCATCTAGCCCATCTACACTGTTAACACCAAGGTTATTTATTTGCTACACCCAATCTGGTAATTGGGCGAGTTCTCTTACTGGAATAATATAAGACTTAATATATATCTACGTAGATCAAACACAAGGCAAGATATAAGAAAGGTACCATACAACAGGTTTGTTAATACACAAAATAATAATGGGCCACACAATACTACTACAACAATAAATAGGTACAAGTACAATAATACATTCACAATATGTAAGGGAATTATGTATAGTTAAGTTACAGCTGAATATATAAGATGTAAATTACAAAGTAACTGAAATCACACTACTCGAGTCTGAGCTGAAATTTACAGTCTCGCATTCTCCTTGGCGTACGTTTTCTAAATGTAAATAGGCGAGTACTACACGTGGTCGATGTATTTATACAATTACAAGTTAGTATGGGTTCTTAGACCCATTATTTATAAGTAAGGCAAAGCATATCTGATCTTATCGTACTTCTGAAATTATACTTTTATTATAACTGAAATCGCTAATATAATCGCATGTGAGATACACATGGTCAAAGGTACTTATATAATTATATGAATTTGTGAGTTCTTAGGTTCAGCAAACTACAACATTAAATCAAGATTGAATGTACTTAAATTCATACACATGAAAATGGCAAAATAGACTGTCCAGGCTAGTTATATCATAGAGTCGGAAATGGCAAAATAGACTGTCCAGGCTAGTTATATCATAGAGTCGGAAATGGCAAAATAGACTGTCCAGGCTAGTTATATCATAGAGTCGGAAATGGCAAAATAGACTGTCCAGGCTAGTTATATCATAGAGTCGGAAATGGCAAAATAGACTGTCCAGGCTAGTTATATCATAGAGTCGGAAATGGCAAAATAGACTGTCCAGGCTAGTTATATCATAGACTGTCCAGGCTAGTTATATCATAGACTGTCCAGGCTAGTTATATCATAGACTGTCCAGGCTAGTTATATCATAGACTGTCCAGGCTAGTTATATCATAGAGTCCAGGAAATGGCAAAATAGACTGTCCAGGCTAGTTATATCATAGATGTCGGAAATGGCAAATCATAGACTGTCCAGGCTAGTTATATCATAGACTGTCCAGGCTAGTTATATCATAGACTGTCCAGGCTAGTTATATCATAGATGTCAGGAAATGGCAAAATAGACTGTCCAGGCTAGTTATATCATAGACTGTCCAGGCTAGTCATATCATAGACTGTCCAGGCTAGTTATATCATAGACTGTCGGAAATGGCAAAATAGACTGTCCAGGCTAGTTATATCATAGAGTCAGAAATGGCAAAATAGACTGTCCAGGCTAGTTATATCATAGACTGTCCAGGCTAGTTATATCATAGACTGTCCAGGCTAGTTATATCATAGAGTCGGAAATGGCAAAATAGACTGTCCAGGCTAGTTATATCATAGAGTCGGAAATGGCAAAATAGACTGTCCAGGCTAGTTATATCATAGAGTCGGATTTTTATCGAACTGAGTCTAGTTACTGCTGCTCACGAGTTCACGTTTTACCTTATCTTTCTTGACGATATTTTCTACTTTTAGTATAATCATAGAAGAATATTTATTTATCTGGGACAATCAATAAATCAAAAAGTATGTGCGAGCGGGTGTTATAGTGATGTTAGATTAAGTCTCACTATCTAATCTTATATATTATATCGAACCAGAATGCCCGACTATGATATTATGAACATTATTTAGCAGAAAATTAAGGATAGGGGATATGTGAAGTTTGTTTCCCAGAGGGGAAAAATTACTAGGAGGCAGATGCTTGTCTCCTGGCCTTTCTTTTCGACTTTTTTTTGTTATGTTCTCTCACATGCCTGGCTGGACTTGGATTTTCGCTTGCATTGGCTTCTTATCTTCTTGGTGTGTTGTACAGCTAGGAGGCTGGGTATCATACCACTAGCAATTTCTTTCTTCTTGTGGTGTTGTTCAGCTTGGAGGCTAGGTATCGTACCACTAGCACTGCCTGGTATCGGCTCACACGCAAGTTGTTGCTTACCAGAGAGATGAGCATCGAGCCTCAATTTCCTTCTGTCTTTTACACTTGCTGGTGTCGTACCCAGCGGTTCTATCTTAGGACCATAATGGCTAGTCTCGAACGTAGCTGGCTGATCAAAACACTGAACAGAAATGCTAGTCTCGAACGTAATTTGCTTACTAAAACATATCACTTTCTCGTCTTTGGACTGAGGAAGTCCTGTCTTGTCTTTGGACCAAGAACCCAGTCTCGAACTTGGGAGAAATCCTGTCTTTAGACCAAGATTTGCTAGTCTCGTACCTAGTGGGCTTATCCTGGTCAATTTGGCTGGAATAGTCTCTCCTTGCTCTGGGGAGTCCTGGTCCTTTCACTAGGGGGTTAGAGGGACATGGCAGATGGTGGTTTGTGATTTTGGCCCTCTGACAGCACTCCGGGAAATGGTTAAACCACATTTGTTTTCTTTATATTTGTTTTCTTTATTCCAAATACTCCCTCTCGGATATAGGCTGAGAGCCTGTGCATTCTACCGCTGAACACGGTGAAGCCTGTGAGGTCTCGTTTCAATCTAGGGAGTGAGACATGCGAAGCACCCACTCACGGCTCGAAGCAGCCCCATCTCTGAAGCTGCTTCACATTATATGCTTCACTGTCTCATCCCCCAGACTTGGACCCTCACTCTCAGAACACCACCTATTGAGCAATTAACTCACTAGGCATTTTCCCCTGTAGCATATTTTGAACATGGGAATATTCATACAGTGCTATTTAATCAGGGAACAATGAAGGTATTTTTTGGCATTTCGGTAGGCTTTGTGGTAATGCACTAATACTAGGTATTGCACAAATTCCATTCCAATAATGTCTTCCCATTGGCATATCGGGTTTCGAACCTGGGTCCATTGGATTACCAGTCAAGTGGCAAGACCACTCCACCACACATCCCACATGGTGGTATCTGCGTGGATGAGAGGTGCGGTGGTCCTCTGGTCCTGGTGTTTTGCTGTTCTACTGGTCTGGTGTTGTTGGTAGTGTTGATGACTGATATTTTTATTGTGGGCATAACAGTTATAAAAAGGCATAGAAACCCATTGTATTGGGTATATTGATAGTAATATTTCTTTTTGTCATTATGTTAGATGATTGTGTTTATTACTACCCTTTATTACTACCTTTATGTATTATTATGGACAAATGTGTCAACCTATTGTGTTTATTACTACCCTTTATTACTACCTTTATGTATTATTATGGACAAATGTGTCAACCTATTTCATAACCATAATTTTTCACAGCAATGTAAGTGATCCTTTTGGATTTGCATATAAATTTAAATATAAGATCATTTATTCCCACTACTATCCGGTAAGCATATTTTGTACCGATCAATTATGCTATTCCCCACTCTAACCTTACTCTTCACTCTCACCTATTCCAAATCACTAAATCACCATCCTTATAAGGTGTATTTTCATGCTCTTGGTATTTCCCACGAAATAATGAATACAAATCACTTGATATATTGCTACCCAAATCAATCTTTCATTTGATCATTTGTCAAGATTCTCCTTCAAACTCTCTGATTTTGTTCACTGAATAAGTACACCGTCCATTCTTATTTAAGCATGGTTCACACATGCCCGAGTCCGAGCCCGAGTTTCCACGAGTCCACAGTCGCAGGGACTCGCGTAATCACTCAGGCATTGTTGCGGGAACTCGTGGGAACTCGGGCAACGTCGTGGGAGACTCGTGGATACTCATGGGAACTTGGCTCGGGGAGCCAAATTTTCATCCCTGCATGAAAATCTGGGCCCGAGTCATTTCAACTTCAAGACACTCGTGGTAACTCTCAGTGATTCGTAGTGACTCGTGAATACTTGTAGTGACTCATAACTACTCGTACCTACTTGTAGCTACTCGTGATCCAAAAATGACCGATAAAATTATATTTTCCCCCCACTCTCAGTACACTCGCAGCACACTCCTAGTGACTCATCGAGGACCGCGAGTGTCCACGAGTGCACTCGCCGTGCACTCGTGGCTACTCGTCATGACTCGTGGACACTCGTGTACACTCATGGGATTTTGCACACTCGGGCTAATTTTTACCTGAGTGTCCACGAAAGTGGACTCGTGGACACTCGGGCTCGGACATGTGTAAACTAGGCTTTAGGATCCAACCTTAACTTTTGCCAACTATCTACAACTTTGAGAAATGATGTTCAACCTCCACATTCAATTCGATCTCGCTCTATTTCTGGAAATCATATAAAACATTGAGCCATCGATCATACTCCAGCCTCATCCTTTAATCCCCCCCCCCCCCCCCTCCTCAACCTTAGATACCTTATAGAAGCAAAAATCGGCCAACCTTCGTCCTATTGATGCCCCTTACGCACTCTAAACCACTGTTTGGACACTTGATCCTCAGTGTTTTGGAGGACAAGCAGCCTAGAAGGGTCACTAGATATGTTGTTGCTTGCTTTCCTTTGTACTCCTTTGTACTAGTGTCATTAAGTTCTCTCTACACAAATCTATAGCCATACCCATAATATACATGTTACATTATTGGTACAGGAAATATATTATAGCTTAGTCTTTATATCTAAATTCTACTAGATAGAAAATGAATGAAGTATCTGCCCGTTGTTTGATTATTACGACACCAAAGAACAATATGAGGGATGTTTGTTACTACAGGTTCTCTGCTCCCGCCTTCCCCCTCTCATTATTACGACACCAAAGAACAATATGAGGGATGTTTGTTACTACAGGTTCTCTGCTCCCGCCTTCCCCCTCTCATTATTACGACACCAAAGAACAATATGAGGAATGTTTGTTACTACAGGTTCTCTGCTCCCGCCTTCCCCCTCTCATTATTACGACACCAAAGAACAATATGAGGAATGTTTGTTACTACAGGTTCTCTGCTCCCGCCTTCCCCCTCTCATTATTACGACACCAAAGAACAATATGAGGAATGTTTGTTACTACAGGTTCTCTGCTCCCGCCTTCCCCCTCTCATTATTACACCAAAGAACAATATGAGGATGTTTGTTACTACAGGTTCTCTGCTCCCGCCTTCCCCCTCTCATTATTACGACACCAAAGAACAATATGAGGAATGTTTGTTACTACAGGTTCTCTGCTCCCGCCTTCCCCCTCTCATTATTACGACACCAAAGAACAATATGAGGGATGTTTGTTACTACAGGTTCTCTTCTCCCGCCTTCCCCCTCTCATTGACACAAGATGATGGTTTATCTTGGTCCATGTGCAGTGACACACTAAACACCCGCACCACGTTCTCTAATATTTTAAATTAAAATGCATTATTCTAATAGATTAATCTTTTCAGTATCCGAAGAAGCATTATGTGCTGGCTCTCATTATGTGCTGGCTCTCATTATGTGCTGGCTCTCATTATGTGCTGGCTCTCATTATGTGCTGGCTCTCATTAGATGAGTTTACTCAGTTTAGGAAGGATCTCTTGTAATATAATTATTAATTATTAAATTACTCTCTAACTCACACTATAACTTCCTAATCTTAATAAAATCGTTTACTGATAGCCAGATTAAAGGAAAGAAAAGCGTCATCGCATACTGAAGGGGTTACATTTCTTATATATTATCCGGAGATGATTGTGTTCGTCATATATATTATTTTTTTTGTTCTGCTTAGGTAAAGCAGGTGATCTGAAAGGCTTTTCAATAGGTGGCGTACTATGTTGGGTATTTTAGCGTTTTGTGTCTTGGCATAAAATTATCTTATTTTATGGGGGTTTCTGATTCCCCATCCCCATTTTGGTAATTAGTGTTGGAAATTGACTGACAGATTGACTGCAATAAATATTTATGAAATCATTACATGCAGATTTGTAAGTTTTTTATAAAGTAAAAGTGATAGTGGGAATGCAATTGTTTACAAACCATAACAACGTACAAGATTATCATTGGCTACAAATAATTACATTTTAACAAACCCACCAAGTGTTTTAGTTTGATTTATGCTATGAAAGCCACCTGCAACAAGTGCAACTGTTGAACACCACCTCCCCTCCGCCAACCCTGATCTTCTCTTTCTCACAGAAACTCAGTTGTCTAAGGCCACAGATAGCAAACCCTTCTCTATATCCTCCTACTACCTTTATCCTCAATTCAAAACCAAAGGTGGATGTGTACGTATGCAACAATCTTACTTGCTTTCATGTTCCCAACTTTGACTCTTCTAAATTCTCAACTATCTGGCTTAAGCTATCTTGTCACTCTCTCACTAAATATATTTGTGCTGTTTATCTCTCCCCTATGCTACTGACTATCCAAAATTCTTTGACTACCGGGTATCCATCTTCTAAAGTGGAACACATTATATCCATCTCTCCCTTCTCTGAAATCTCCATCTTAGGAGATTTCAATGTTCATCTTTTCACTGACCAACCTGGTGAACAAGCCTACATTTTTTCTATCCTAAACTACCTAGAACAGTTAGTTCAGTATCCCACCCATATCACGGACCACCCTGAAGATCGGCCTAACATCCTTGACTTATATCTAAACTCTAATAATTCTGCTTATATTGTAAATCTTCTCTCTCTGTTGAGCTCCTCCGATCATAACCTTATCTCTGTCACCTATCCTATCTCTCCAGTACGGCCTTCTGACCCCCCCAGCCGGCGGCGCTTGTGGCACTTTGGCACTGCTGACTGGGAGGCTCTATGGCAGTTCTTCTTTAATTTCCCATGGAATGATTTTTGCTTCCATGGCCGAGGAACCTCAGAGAATGCTGAGCGCATTACTGAGGTAATTAATTTTGGAAACATACATACCATTCTCTTTCTCTCAGACTAACTCACACAAATCTTGATTTACTCATGCTTTTTCTACTGCTGTCTTCAATAAGGAGGAAGCATTCAAACGGTACTGTCGCCTTCAAACGCAAGAATCCCCTACTTTATAATATGTCTCTGCCTGGAATTAAGCCAAAGCTGTCCTTTGACTCACCAAACACTCTTTCATCAATAACAAATGCTCTGAACTTTTTCAACTCCAGCTCTTCCCACGCTTTCTGGCATCTAGCCAAAAACCTCTCCAACAATTTTACTTCCTCGTCTTTCCCTCCTCTTTTCCACTCTAACGGTACCACTCTCACCTCTTCCTCTGACAAAGCTGAACTCTTCGTTGAAACTTTCGCTAAGAACTTTACCATGGATGATTCCGGTGCTACTCCTCCCTCTCCACCCTACTCTCACTTACTTATGCCCAATATCATAATCTCTTCTAAGGATGTACTCTCAGCCCTTTCTGGGCTTAATACTAAGAAGGCAAACGGACCGGATGGTGTTCCTCCTGTTGTACTCAAAAACTGTTCTTCCATGCTGACTCTCTTCCTAGACAAAGTCTTTCATCTTTGTCTCTCCTCTAACGTCTTTCCTTCTTGCTGGAAGTCTGCTCTTATTCAACCTGTACCAAAGAAGGGTGATCGCTCTCAACCCTTCATTTATCGTCCAATTGCTCTCATTTCATGCATCTCTAAAGTTTTTTAAACTATCATTAACTCAAAATATCTTGAGCATTTATCTTCCCATAATCTACTTTCAGATCGCCAGTACGGTTTCCTTAAGGGCCACTCTACTGGGGATCTTCTTGCTTATCTTACTAACTCCTGCTCATCCTCCTTTCGGGAATTCGGTGAGACTTTTTCTTTTGCGCTATACATATCGAAAGCCTTCAATAGAGTCTGGCACAAATCCCCAATTTCCAAACTACCCTCCTTTGGAGTCTATCTCTCTATCTGTGCCTTTGTCTTTAATTTCCTTTCTGACCGCTCCATAGGTGCAGTCGTGAACGGCCATCACTCACTTCCTCAACCTATCAACTCCGGTGTTCCTCATGGTTCTGCACTGTCTTCTCTTTCTAATATTTATTAATGATCTCCTCAACTGTACCTCTAGAGTAGCTGATGACTCTAATTTACATTATTCAAAAAAAAAATCACATTAACCCAGCACGCAATCACTCCAAAATTCGTATAAAAGGGCCACAGAATCTTCTGATCTATTAATTATTTCTGACTGGAGCAGAGAAAATCTTGTTACTTTCAACGCCTCAAAGACCCAATTTCTCCCAATATCTCTCCATCGCAATCTTCCGGAAGACTATCAATTATTCTTCAACAATACACAAATCAACACTTCATCTTCTCTCAATATTCTAGGTGTATCTTTTTCATACAACCTTTCTTGGAAAGATCATATTACCACTCTTGCAAAAACAGCTTCACAAAAGTTAGGTGTGCTCAACAGTCTCTGTGAGTTCTCTAACCCCGCACAGCTTCTTGCTCTGAATCGGGGCACAGTATGCCCCTGTACTGAGTATTGTTCGCATGTGTGGGGAGGCTCCACCCATACCGCACTTTTCGAACGAGTAGAATCAAAAGCATTTCGCCTCATCATCTCACTTCCTTTTACTAGTTCCCTACAATCTCTTTCTACACGCCGCAATGTTGCATCTCTTTCACTCTTATATTGCTATTACAACAATCAATATTATTTAGAGTTCTTTCAGTGCATACCCCCCATTGCGGCAAGTGCAAGGTCCCGCCTTTCAACACAGTCCCACTCCTATTCTGTCCAGCTCTCCAACCCTTGAATTGGAGAAAAACAAATCTCAGTCTTTCTTCTACTCATCAAGTGAACTCTGGAACTCTCTCCCTCAATCAATCTTTCCTTTATCCTATGACTTAAACTGTTTTAAACTTTGTGTGTGCAGGCATTTTGACCCCAACATCCCATGAATTTAGCTCTCTGTCACTCGTTTGGCTTTGGAGGAGACACTCGTACAGGCAACCTGTCTTTTTGTCTCCTTCATAGGCATAGAACAAAATAAATAAATAAATATAAATATGCTTATGTGGCCTTCCCTGGGTACTGCCCTGCTCGATTGGTACCTACAATCTCCCCAAATTAACAACTATCTATACAGTAAACTCGTGCTATTACCATAGAAAGTGATCTAGTTTAATTAAAGCAACATTTGATGCGAGTTTGACACTCCATCCAATTTTCCCAATTTTGAAACTGATCCCATATTAATATGCAACACAACTATAACCACCACAACCACCACCACCACCAACACAACTATAACCACCACCACCACCACAACTATAACCACCACCACCAACACAACTATAAACACCACCAACAACAACACAACTATAACCACCACCACCACCAACACAACTATAACCACCACCAAAACCACCAACACAACTATAACCACCACTAACACCAGCACAACTATAACCACCATCAACACAACTATAACCACCAACAACACAACTATAACCAAAACCACCAACATAACTATAACCACCACCAACACAACTATAACCACCACCAGCACAACTATAACCACCACCAGCACAACTATAACCACCACCAACACAAATATAACCACCACCAACACAACTATAACCACCACCAGCACAACTATAACCACCATCAACACAACTATAACCACCAACAACACAACTATAACCACCACCATCACCAACACAATTAAAACCACCACCAACACAACTATAACCACCAACAACGCAACTTTAACCACCACCACCAACAACTCAACTATATTCACCACCACCACCAACACAACAATAACCACCACCACAACTATAACCACCACCACCACCACAACTATAACCACAACCACCACCAACACAACTATAACCACCACCACCACCAACACAACAATAACCACCACCACCACAACAATAACCACCACCACCAACACAACTATAACCACCACCACCATCAACACAACAATAACCACCACCACCACCACCACCACCAACACAACAATAACCACCACCACAACTATAACCACCACCACCAACAACACAACTATAACCACAACCACCACCAACACAACAATAACCACCATCACAACTATAACCACTACCACCACCAACACAACTATAACCACAACCACCACCAACACAACTATGACCACCACCACCACCACCAACACAACTATAACCACCACCCCCACCAACACAACTATAATCACCACCAACACAACTATAACCACCACCAACACAACTATAACCACCAACACAACTATAACACAACCACCATCAACACAACTATAACCACCAACAACACAACTATAACCACCACCAACACAACTATAACCACCACCACCAACAGCACAACTATAACCACCACCAACAGCACAACTATAACCACCACCAACAGCACAACTATAACCACCACCAACACAACTATAACCACCACCAACGCAACTATAACAACCACCACCACCAACACAACTATAACAACCACCAACACAACTATAACAACCACCACCACCAACACAACTATAACAACCACCACCACCAATACAACTATAACCACCACGAACAACACAACTATAATCACCACCACCAACACAACTATAACCACCAACAACACAACTATAACCACCACCACCACCAACAAAAATATAACCACCAACACAACTATAACCACCACCAACACAACTATGACAACCACCACCACCAACACAACCATAACCACCACCACCACCAACACAACTATAACCACCACCACCACCAACTCAACTATACCCACCACCAACACAACTATATCCATCACCACCACCAACACAACTATATCCATCACCACCACCAACACAACTATAACCAATCCCACCACCAACACGACTATAACCACCACCACCAACAACATAACTAAGACCACCACCACCAACACAACTATAAGCACCACCAACACAACTATAACCACCACCACCACCACCAACACAACTATACCACCACCACACCACCAACACTATAACAACCACCCACAAAACAACTAAAACTGCCACCATTAACACAACTATAACCACACCACCACCAACAAACATCCACCACCACCAACACAACTATAAACCACCAACCAACACGACTATAACCACCACCACCACCAACACAACTATAACCACAACCACCACCAACACAACTATAACCACCACCAACACAACCATGACCACCACCTCCAACAACAACACAACTATAACCACCACCAACACAACTATAACCAGCACTACCACCACCCCAACTATAACCACCACCACTGCAACTATAACCACCACCACCAACACAACTATAACCACCACCTCCACCAACACAACTATAACCACAACCACCACCAAGACAACTATAACCACCACTAAAACCACCAACACAACTATAACCAACACCACCACCAGCACAACTATAACCACCATCAACACAACTATAACCACCAACAACACACTACGACCACCAACACCAACTATACCACCAACACCAACACAACTATAACCACCACCACAACCAACTATAAACCACCACAACACGACTATAACCACCAACAACACAACTATAACCACCACCATCACCAACACAATTAAAACCACCACCAACAGAACTATAACCACCAACAACGCAACTTTAACCACCACCACACAACTCACTATACCACCACCACCACCACACAACAACTAAACCACCACCCACTATAACCACAACCACCACACAGATACAATCACCACAACTACCACCACTACACTATACCACCACCACACCAACTATAACCACCACCAACACAACTATAACTACAACCACCAACACAACTATAACCACCACCACCACCACAACTATAACCACCACCACCAACACAACTATAACCACCACCAACCAACAACAACAACTATAACCACCACCACCACCAACACAACTATAAACCACCCACCAAAACCACCACAAACTATAACCACCACTACAACCACTATACAACCACCACTACTACCACAGAACCACCAGATAACACAGCTATAACCACAACCACCAGACAGCTACAACCACCACCAACACAACTATAACCAGCACTACCACCACCCCAACTATAACCACCACCACTGCAACCATAACCACCACCAACACAACCTATAACCACCACACAACTATTACCACCAACAACACAACTATAACCACCACCATCACAAACACAATTAAAACCACCACCAACACAACTATAACCACCACCAGCACAACTATAACCACCATCAACACAACTATAACCACCAACAACACAACTATAACCACCACCATCACAAACACAATTAAAACCACCACCAACACAAATATAACCACCAACAACGCAACTTTAACCACCATCACCAACAACTCAACTATATTCACCACCACCACCAACACAACAATAACCACCAACACAACTATAACCACCACCACCACCACAACTATAACCACAACCACCACCACCAACACAACTATAACCACCACCACCACCAACACAACAATAACCACCACCACCACAACAATAACACCACACCACACACACAAAACCACCACCACCACATCAACACACACAAACCACCACCACCACCCTCCACCACCACACAACACAACATACCACCACCACAACTATAACCACCACCACCAACACACAACTATAACCACAACCACCACCCAAACACAACTAACCACCACCTCCACAACTATAACCACCACACTACCACCACAACTAAAACAACTATAACCACAACCACCACAACACAACTATGACACCACCACCACCACCAACACAACTATAACCACCACCACCCACCCCACCACAACTATAATCACCACCAACACAACAACCACCCACCACACAACTACCCACCACCAACACAACTACAACCAGCACCATCACAACTATAACCACCAACAACACAACTATAACCACCAACACAACTATAACACAACCACCATCAACACAACTATAACCACCACCAACACAACTATAACCACCAACACAACTATAACACAACCACCACCACACTCACTATAACCACCAACAACACAACTATAACCACCATCAACACAACTATAACCACCACCACCAACAGCACAACTATAACCACCACCAACAGCGCAACTATAACCACCACCAACAGCACAACTATAACCACCACCAACACAACTATAACCACCACCAACGCAACTATAACAACCACCACCACCAACACAACTATAACAACCACCAACACAACTATAACATCCACCACCACCAACACAACTATAACAACCACCACCACCAATACAACTATAACCACCACGAACAACACAACTATAATCACCACCACCAACACAACTATAACCACCAACACACACTATAACCACCACCACCACCAACATACTATACCACCAACACAACTATAACCACCACCAACTCAACTATGACAACCACCACCACCAACACAACCATAACAACCACCACCACCAACACAACTATAACCACCACCACCACACAACTTATACACCACCCACCAACACAACTATATCCATCACCACCACCAACACAACTATATCCCAACCACCACCACCACACACACTATACCACCACCCACCCAACACAACTATAACCAATCCCACCACCAACACGACTATAACCACCACCAACAACATAACTACACCACCACCACCACACACTATACACCACCACCAACACTACCAACACCACACCACCACGACCACCAGCACCACTAAAACCACCACCACCACCACCAACACAACTATAAGCACCACCACCACCAACACAACTATAACCACCACCAACACAACTATAACCACCACCACCACCAACATAACTATAACCACCACCAACACAACTATAACCACCACCAACACGACTATAACCACCACCACCACCACCACCACACTACAACTATAACCACCACCACCACACACACTATAACCAACACCACCACCAACACAACTATAACCACCACCACCAACACAACCCATGACCACCACTCCAACACACAACAACTATAACCACCACCAACACACTATACCACCACTACCACCACAACACTAACCACCACAATCAACTATAACCACCACCACCACAACTATAACCACAACCACCACCAACAACTATAACCACCACAACAACCACCAACACAACTATAACCAACACCACCACCAGCACCACTATAACCACCACACACACTAACCACCATCAACACAACTATAACACCACCACCAACACAACTATAACCACACCACCAACACAACTATAACCTCCATCAACACAACTATAACCACCAACAACACAACTATAACCACCACCATCACCAACACAATTAAAACCACCACCAACAGAACTATAACCACCAACAACGCAACTTTAACCACCACCACCAACTAAAAACCACCACCACCAACACACAATAACCACCACCACTAAACCACCATCACCACCACAACAATAACCACAACCACCACCAACACAACTATAACCACCTCCACCACCAACACAACAATAACCACCACCCCCACCACAACAATAACCACCACAACACCAACACAACTATAACCACCACCACCACACAACAATAACCACCACCACCACACACACGAAAACCACCACCACAACAACAACCAACACCACACAAACAAACCACAACCACCCACAACACAACAAAACCCACCACCACAACACCACCACCACCCACCAACCAACTATAACCACAACCACCACCACACAACTATGACACCACCACCACCACCAACACAACTATAACCACCACCCCCACCACAACACCACCACCAACACACAACCACCACCAACACAACAATAACCACCTCCACAGCTAAAACCACTACCACCACACACAACACTATAACCACACCACCACCAACAAACGACCACCACCACCACCACCAACACAACTATACCACCACCCCCACCAACACAAATATCACCACCAACACACACTATAACCACCACCACACACCAAAACCACCAACACAAGAACACACACCCACCACACAACAACTATAACCACCACACACACAACTATAACCACCACCAACACAACTATAACCACACCACCCCACCACACAACACACCACCACCACACAACTATAACCACCACCAGCACAACTAAACCACCACAACACAACTATACCACCACCAACGCAACATAACCACCACCACCACCACACAACTAGACACCACCAACACAACTATAACAACCACCACCACCAACACAACTATAACAACCACCACCACCAATACAACTATAACCACCACGAACAACACAACTATAATCACCATCACCAACACAACTATAACCACCAACAACACAACTATAACCACCACCACCACCAACAAAAATATAACCACCAAACACAACACTATACCACCACCAACACACAACTATGAAACCACCACACCACCACACAACCATAAACCCACCACCAACACCACCAACACAAAATACCACACCACCACCAACTCAACTATACCCACCACCAACACAACTATATCCATCACCACCACCAACACATCTATATCCACCATCGCCACCACCAACACAACTATAACCAATCCCACCACCAACACGACTATAACCACCACCACCAGCAACATAACTAAGACCACCACCACCAACACAACTATAAGCACCACCAACACAACTATAACCACCACAACCACCACCACCACCAACACAACTATAACCACCACCACCACCACCAACACAACTATAAGCACCACCACCACCAACACAACTATAACCACCATCAACACAACTATAACCACCACCACCACCAACATAACTATAACCACCACCAACACAACTATAACCACCACCAACACGACTATAACCACCACCACCACCAACACGACTATAACCACCACCACCACCAACACAACTATAACCACAACCACCACCAACACAACTATAACCACCACCAACACAACCATGACCACCACCTCCAACAACAACACAACTATAACCACCACCACTGCAACTATAACCACCACCACCAACACAACTATAACCACCACCTCCACCAACACAACTATAACCACCACCAACACAACTATAACCACCACCAAAACCACCAACACAACTATAACCAGCACCACCACCAGCACAACTATAACCACCATCAACACAACTATAACCACCAACAACACAACTATAACCACCACCACCAACACAACTATAACCACCACCAACACAACTATAACCACCATCAACACAACTATAACCACCAACAACACAACTATAACCACCACCATCACCAACACAATTAAAACCACCACCAACAGAACTATAACCACCAACAACGCAACTTTAACCACCACCACCAACTCAACTATATTCACCACCACCACCAACACAACAATAACCACCACCACAACTATAACCACCACCACCACCACAACAATAACCACAACCACCACCAACACAACTATAACCACCTCCACCACCAACACAACAATAACCACCACCCCCACCACAACAATAACCACCAACACCACCAACACAACTATTACCACCACCACCACCAACACAACAATAACCACCACCACCACCAACACAACAATAACCACCACCACAACTAGAACTACCACCACCAACAACACAACTATAACCACAACCACCACCAACACAACAATAACCACCACCACCACCAACACAACTATAACCACAACCACCACCAACACAACTATGACCACCACCACCACCACCAACACAACTATAACCACCACCCCCACCAACACAACTATAACCACCACCAACACAACTATAACCACCACCAACACAACTATAACCACCAACACAACTATAACACAACCAACATCAACACAACAAGTCCTGATGTGGCGGCGTCTACGCCGTGGGACCACCTCCCGGAGCTGCCAACCCTCCACGGCCGGAGACAAGATCAACGACCAGTGGAGGACAACCGGATGCCGGCCGCGGGGAGCAGTTTCGGGAGCCAAACCGTCACAACTATCCCCTGCCCCCTCCCCCTGGCACGGTCCTTGGAGCTTCGGCCGCGCCGGGAATTTCCACACCTCTCACACCACACACACACACATCACACAGTTTTTCCTACACCGAGAAATGACTCTCCGGCTGTCATTTCTCGAAGACTTCTTCTAGCCGGAGACATTGAGAGCAACCCAGGACCCACGTACACATACATATGTCCAACTTGCTCAAAACCCATCACTTCGAGTCGCCACACTAAGGGTTCAGTTCTCTGCAATTCATGCAGGAACTGGACCCACTTCACCTGTACAACACTTGCCTCCAAGAAACACTACACGAACACCTGGACCTGTTCCTCATGCCCCTCCCTCTCCCAGTCAAATCCCTCGCCTAAAACCCGTCCACCTCTCCTCCCCAACCCACCTAGCCTTCCCATATCATTCACTCCCCCCCCCCCCCCCCCCTAAAACCCGTCCACCTCTCCTCCCTAACCCACCTAACCTTCCCATACCATCCACATCCTCAACTCAACACACCACACCCCATCCTAATCCATTCCAACCCCCATCTCCTGCTCCCCAATCCCCACCCCACCTCACCCATCCCATCTCCCAGCCCCTCCCTCACCCCCACCCCATCCTCGTGCAGCAGCACCCAACATACATCGTGCACATAACATTAACATTCTCCAATTGAACATAGATGGCATTAACACAAAGAAACACGAACTCTCACACTTCATCAAACAACACAACATACACATTGCCATCTTACAAGAAACAAAACTCCACACAACACAAAAAACACCCACATTTCATAATTTCACCACCATCAGACAAGACCGGGCTGTCAGCGGGGGCGGTGGACTCATCACCCTGGTACACAATGAAATATCATACATAGTAACCAGTGTACAAACCAAATCCCTCCTCCCCCCAAATGATAACACAACAGAAATACAATCAATTAAAATACGCACTGGCAACAAATCCAACATAACCATCATAAACACATACATCCCTCCCCAAACATCCCCTACAGTACCAAATGAATACAGACCACACTTACAACACATCACAAACACCCCACACATCATCCTGGGTGGTGACTTCAACGCCAAGACGACGGCCTGGTTTGTCGACAACCCCGACACAGACAGAGGGCTGGTACTACAAAACCAAACAGATAACCTCATCATCATTAACGACATCCATCAACATACCCACATTCCTCACCAAGCCCTCTATAACCCATCATCTCCAGACATCACCTTTTGCTCCCCAGAACTCGCCCCCACAACATCCTGGAGGGTGGTCAGAACCTTAGGCTCTGACCACCTCCTGATCATTATCACCACCAAAACCAGATTCACCCCAGCTAGCCACAAACACACATACACCAATTATAAAAGAGATAACTGGGAAGCATTCACAAATGAGACAGAACAACACTTCACAACTCTAAACAGTACACCCATCACTAACATCAACAATGCTGTACACATACTCAATAAAACTATCCAAAACGCTGACAAGAAACACATTCCAAGAGGTAACAGAAAAAGACACAACCCCAACTTCACACCAGAAATTCAAAACCTCATCAGACAACGCGACACACTGAAACACTCCCCAGCACCCCACACCCAAGACATCACACAACAAATTCAAGCACTCAACACCCAAACTAACAACAAAATACAAGAACAACAAAAACTAAATTGGAATAACTTCCTACAAACACTTGATCACAAAAAAAAACCCAAAAAAACTCTACAAAACACTAAACAGCATCACACTTTCCAACAGCAACACAACACAATCACATGCTGCAATCACAACAACAGACTCTACTCCTTCATGTAAACAACAAGCAAACACTCTCATCAATCACTTCTCACTTGTCAGCCACCTAAAACCTCACAAAGACGACCGACGTGTCATCCGACGTAAGAGACAATTCCCCACAGACCCTGACTATACACTCTTCACCAATCACCAGACAAAGCATATCATCAACAATCTCAAGCACTCACCCGCCTGTGGCCTAGACAACATAAGCAACATACACCTCAGACACCTGGGACCACAAGGCATACAAGCACTCACTAACATATCAAACTACAGCTATTCACACAACACAATACCAGACATTTGGAAGCATGGTATCATCATCACATTCCCCAAACCCAACAAAGACCCCACGCTACCATCCTCGCACCGCCCTATCACACTCCTTTGCTCCCCCTCCAAAGTCATGGAACGCCTAGTATTACAACTAATTACACCCGACCTACCCCTAGCTCCAACACAACATGGCTTTAGGCCACTGCACTCCACAAACACTCTTCTCACAGACCTTACACAAAGAGCTTTTGATGGCATCAACTCAGCTAGACCATCACACAGATCACTATTAGCCACACTCGGCATTAGTAAAGCCTTCGATGCCATCCCCCGCCACAACCTAACAAACAAAATCTACAACACAAACATGCACAACAACACAAAAAGGTGGCTGGCCAACTTCCTAGCAGGCAGATGTGCACACGTATCTTTTGCCGGGCAGTCATCTAAAATCAGAAACTTTCCAAACGGAGTCCCACAAGGATCCGTCCTATCGCCCGCACTCTTCAATCTGTACATTCACGATATAACTACACCCAATACGCCCCAAATAAACTTAGCCTCCTATGCAGATGACATAACACTCACATGCACACACCATGACCCAAGAAGAGCAACAGATCTCCTTCAACCCTATCTCAACACACTACATGGCTGGTGCACTACAAAACAGACTTAATCTAGCCCCAGCCAAATCCACCGCAACCCTGCTCACAAGCTGGACAGGAGAACACGAATACATCCCTCAACTCACCATAAACAACACACCCCTAACACATACACACACACCCAAAATCCTAGGAGTAACATATGATACTCATATGACATTCAAACAGCACACCACAAACATTAAAAAGAAACTGACACCCAGACTTAACGCCCTCAGGTCACTTGCTCACACAAAATTTGGACACAACAAAGAAACTACCACCACAGTATATAAACAATACATAAGATCAGTGATGGAATACGCAAGCCCAGCCTGGGCTTCTAACCTAGCTGAAACACATCATAAGACCTTACAGACTATTCAAAACAAAGCCCTGAAGATCATTACAGGCTGCACAGCTACTGCACCCACAGATCACCTACATCAAGAAACCAAAATCCTCAAAGTCAAAGACCATCTGGACATGAGAGGCACTCAATTCCTGGCAGCAGCCTCCACGAACCAAGAACACCCACTAAACTACATGGCAACACACCCAGAGACACCAAGAAATATCAAAACAACACCCAGCACACGGTATCACACACAATTATTGTCCTCTCTCCCTCCCTGCCCACCCCGAACCAACTTCCAGAAGCACATCCATACTCATATCTCTCGCCAATCCATCCACTCACTCACAGACAACACGCAGCTGCATGCACGACCTCCCGAAATCCATCCTTCCGAATCCTCCCTCCCTCGCGAGGACAGAGTCCACCTGGCCAGGCTGAGATGCGGACACCATCCAGCTCTCCTGAGCTATCAGAAGAGACTGGATGACTCCGTTGTCGACGCCTGCCCGGGATGTAACACAGCACCCCATACCATTAAACACATCATAGAAGACTGCATTTCACACAACCACTTACGCCAACAACACAATCTACACTCAATGAGAGCTCTGTGGGAAAGCCCGATCATGGCCATGGCCTTCCTCAGGGACTCGGGGCTGTTCGGCCAGGCAGCTTAGGGAACAACAACAACAACAACAACAACAACACAACTATAACCACCAACAACACAACTATAACCACCACCACCACCAACACAACTATAACCACCACCACCAACAGCACAACTATAACCACCACCAACAGCACAACTATAACCACCACCAACATAACTATAACCACCACCAACACAACTATAACAACCACCACCACCAACACAACTATAACAACCACCACCACCAACACAACTATAACAACCACCACCACCAACACAACTATAACAACCACCACCACCAACACAACTATAACAACCACCACCAACACAACTATAACAACCACCACCACCAACACAACTATAACAACCACCACCACCAACACAACTATAACAACCACCAACACAATTATAACAACCACCACCACCAACACAACTATAACAACCACCAATACAACTATAACTACCACGAACAACACAACTATAACCACCACCACCAACACAAATATAACCACCACCATCACAACTATAACCACCACCAACACAACTATAACCACCACCAACACAACTATAACCGCCACCACCAACACAACTATAACCACCACCACCACCAACACAACTATAACCACCACCACCACCAACACAACTATAACCACCACCACCACCAACACAACTATAACCACCACCAACACAACTATAACCACCACCAACACAACTATAACCACCACCACCACCAACACAAATATAACCACCAACACAACTATAACCACCACCAACACAACTATAACAACCACCACCACCAACACAACCATAACCACCACCACCACCATCACAACTATATCCATCACCAACACAACCATAACCACCACCACCACCACCAACACAACTATAACCACCACCACCACCAACACAAATATAACCACCAACACAACTATACCCACCACCAACACAACTATAACCACCACCACCACCAACACAACTATAACCACCACCACCACTAACACAACCATAACCACCACCACCACCAACACAACTATAACCACCACCACCACCAACACAACTATACGCACCACCAACACAACTATATCCATCACCACCACCAACACAACTATATCCACCATCGCCACCACCAACACAACTATAACCACCACCACCAACAACACAACTAAGACCACCACCACCAACACAACTATAAGTACCACCACCAACACAACTATAACCACCACCACCACCAACACAACTATAACCACCACCACCACCAACACAATTATAACCACCACCACCACAACTATAACCACCACCACCACCAACACAACCATAACCACCACCACCACCAACACAACTATAACCACCACCAACACAACTATAACCACCACCACCACCATCACAACTATAAGCACCACCACCACCAACACAACTATAACCACCACCAACACAATTATAACCACCACCACCACCACCAACACAACTATAACCACCACCAACACAACTATAACCACCAGCAACATGACTATAACCACCACCACCACCAACACAACTATAACCACAACCACCACCAACACAACTATAACTACCACCAACACAACCATGACCATCACCAACAACAAAAGTATAACCACCAACACAACTATAACCACGACCCCCAACAACACAACTCTAACCACCACCCCCACCAACACAACTATAACCACCACCACCACCAACACAACTATAACCACAACTACCAACACAACTATAACCACCACCACCACCAACACAACTATAACCACCACCAGCACAACTATAACCACCACCAACACAACTATAACCACCACCACCAATAACACAACTATAACCACCAACAACACAACTATAACCACCACCAATACAACTATAACCACCAGCACCAACAACATAACTATAACCACCACCACCAACAACACAACTATAACCACCACTACCACCAACACAACTATAACCACCAACAACACAACTATAACCACCACCACCAACAACACAACTATAACCACCACTACCACCAACACAACTGTAACCACCACCAACACAACTATAACCACCACCACCAACAACACAACTATAACCACCACCAACACAACTATAACCACCACCAACACAACTATAACCACCACCAACACAACTATAACCACCAGCACCACCAACACAACTATAACCACCAGCACCACCAACACAACTATAACCAACACCACAACTATAACCACCACCAACACAACTATAACAACCACCACCACCAACACAACTATATCAACCACCACCACCAACACAACTATAACCAACAACACAACTATAACCACCACCAGCACAACTATAACCACCAGCACCACCAACACAACTATAACCAACAACACAACTATAACCACCACCAGCACAACTATAACCACCACCACCACCAACACAACTATAACCACTAACAACACAACTATAACCACCACCAATACAACTATAACCACCACCACCACAACTATAACCACTAACAACATTCCTATAACCACCACCAAGTCAACTATAACCACCACCGCCACCAACACAACTATAACCACCACCACCAACCTGTCAGTTTAGATGGTGTCTCTGCTGCATCATGTGCTTTTATGGCTGGCTCCAACCGGCACCGATCTTATCAACACCTCTTTTTATTGCAACCCTTTTTTTAGCTTTATATTCTTAAAGCTGAATATTCTTTCCATTAGTTCGGAATATGATTTGATTGTTGTTGTTATTATTGTTGTGCATGTGCTGTGTCTCTGTGTTTGTCTCTCTATTTGAGTGCATGAGAGCTATGTGTATGTGAGTGAATGTAGCAGAAATGTGTATATATACCGAATTTTGGTCTACCACACTTCAGGCAGACTTCAGGAAACCTCGGGCAGCTCATGCATTGGCCTACTACACTTTAGGCAGACTTTACCACAGGTCTAGTCAGTTAATTCAGACACAGGGGTGTTTGACTTCCACTTTCGTAACATCTGTAGTTATCCACACTCTGGGGGTAGGATTATCTCACAACACTTTGACTAACCAGTAGGAGTGCCTAAACATACTTTTATTAGTAGGGGGATTGCTGGGGCAATAGCAAATCAGTCGGAGGAGCAAGGTGAGAGTTCGTGAATAAGTGTCTAGTTCTGCCATTTGGTGGTTAGGGTGGGGGGGGTGGGGGGGGGGGGGAGTTTTGGCCCATATATACCCCTATACAGGATCATGTTGCACTTCTGGTGTTCTTAACTGACCAATCGGGTTGCCTGGCGTTTGTCAGTATTTTCTCTTTGATCCTGAATCTGGGGTTTCCCCAGGCAGCCAACTCGTGTGGCTCGAGTTGGCCAATCACCTGCTATGCTTTCCTCCTTCTGCTGCCTTATGCTCTAGCTTGATGTAGGCAGCGTGGACATGGGTGGTCATTTGTTCGGGAGGGTGCACAAGCCTCCAATCTCAGGGACATGAGGGGGCCAGGCTCAGGGGCAATGGATGCCTGCATCCAAATCTCCTGGTTTGACAAAGGCTTGGGAGATGAGATGCCGTGTGTGTTGATGACAGCTGTTTGATACTCACCACTGGGAGTGTCGGGGGTGCTGGTCATATAACCGTGATGGGTGGTGGAGGTGTCGTGGGATCGTCCAGATTCTGCTCCGATGCTGGGCTATTACACAGCATTATATTAAACAATTTTATTGTGTCAGGAAGAATGTGGCTTGCTTGTTCAGTGTAATGAAGTAAATAGGGGGAGGAGGTGTTTGTGAGAGCTAGCTGTATTACTCTGTGTAGGTGAGGCACACAAAAAATCATTATGGGAAGCCAAGCAAATGAAACAGGAGTTCCAGCAACTCTTTATCACATGCCTATGAGGCCTCCCCTGGGTATTGCCTTGCTCAATTGGTGCCTAGATTCTCCCCTGGTTCACTTTCCTGTATAATTAACAGGGGGAGATATTATGTGGCGTAATTCGTGTTGTTTGCATCAATACTTCATCATAAGTCTTTGTTGTAGATAACAGACTGTAATGTATGGGTATCCGATAAAACTTAAATACACTTCAGAACCAGTCTTCTGTTTTGGTGTATAGTATAAATGAGACAGTGTGGTAACGAATGTGGAATATCACGCCATCTATAGGAACCTGGTGGTGGTGATCGTCATCCTTCCAACGCATTATGGTACCCACCCAGCTTCTAATACACAGGCTAGGGAAAGCATATGTCTGAAGGGTTAAGGGCCCTTCACACATAGGTGATTTTGTTCATGACAACCCCCGACTTGGCAAACATGGTGCAATCTGCGTCATGGTCGCTTATATGCGGCCCCGCAGTCTGGGGCGTTCTCTAGGTGTCCCCACGTGTCGGCTTGGTGTGGATTTTTTTTATAGCGTATACATTATTTCGGCATTTTGTCGTGCCCAATTAAAGTGTTGTGTGTCGTCATGGCACCTTCATGTTACCATCTTGACTCCGTTATTACTATCGTAATGCCGTCTTGGCACCGTCGTGTCACCGTTTTGGCACCATTGGCGATGTCGACTAACATCGACACTGTCAAAATTGCACACGACCGTACAACGACACCAAAACAACGGTCGTAAACGAGTCGTGTGTTTTCAGGACGCTGTAACACTTGATCACAACATAGTCTGTCAACGATCGAAGACTGTGCCATGCCTGACACGACTGTGCTACACCTGACAAGATCATGGAACACATTGACAAGACAGCGAAAATATATTGACAAGATGTGGCAATACAGCGAAAAGACGTGGCAAAACAGAAACAAGACGAGGCAATACTGCCAACGACGCCACCAGGCAGGCAACGAGTAACTCCAAGATGTTATAAATACCCCCAGACATGCACCACCTCATTCACCAGTCCGCTCTACTACAACCAACACCCGCAATATGACTCGCCATCCCCGCACTCCACACCACAAAAAGGTGGCTCCACCACTGTTTTTTTAAGAAGATGATCCTGCAGAGGTGGAGAGAGAGGAGAGAGAAGAAGATAAGGAGGTGGCCCAAGACTTGACCCTCCTCACCCAGGACCTAACCTCACAGGACCCTCCTCCTGACCCAGAGCCATATGATGAAAGCTTAGAGCCTCCCCCAGCAGGAGGGAAAAAGATCCTGAAGCGTATGGACTATGCGGCTTTCAGTGATGAGGTGGAGAACGAGTTGGGGAGGGTTATAGGGACCACCCGATATTTTACCAAAAGGGGCTGTGGGGATATACATATTATACAGTCACCGATAAGATAGTAGGGCACAGGTTCCTCGTCATCAGGTAGAGGCTCAGGTGGTGGCAGGCCAAGGATGTTGTTCTCCACTGCCGCCCTGAGAGAAGTAGCTGGAAATATCCCTCGATCTGGCTATAAACCCGGGGCGCCAACATCCACACACAGGAGCTTGTAGTCCGCATCCACCAAGGCCATCAGTACGATTGAGTGGAAGCCTTTGTAGTTGAAGTAGAAAATCCACCTCTGGGGGGGCATCTGATGGCAACATGCTTCCCATCCAAGGCCCCAAGGGCATGGTCCAAATTCCACCTCAACAAGAAAAGGTCTGTCACTTCCTTCCACTTCTCGGATGTGTCAGGGCAAGACATCACTTCTTCCAGATACTCTGCGATGATAGTCTCACATGTAGCTGGAATTATAAGTGTTATGGTGTGCACCATGCAAAATTTGTACTGAAGACTCTTGTAGCTGTCTCCTGTTGCGAGGTAGTGTAGTGTGATATTCAAGCGCAAACCAGGAGGGACAGCTTTCCTCCAGAAGGTGTCCTGCCTCTCTACTCGAGGCCCCACACACTCCTGGAGCTCCGCGAACATCTCAAGATCCACACAAACAAAGTTTCTGAAAGCCATGGCATCCTCACAGGTGAGCTCCTTTAGTAGGGTGTCATACTGGCCGTGGGTGGCACGCATCAATAACCTGCTCCATACTGCTCTCCTTCTCTGCCTTCTTTCCTTCTTAAGTTGTTTCACCAGATGTAGTATTCTGATGTCCAGTTTCAGGGCCTCAGCCTGGAGCTTGAGTAGCACCTGCCCCACTTCCAGGTTGTTGTCGTCTATGATGCTGCAGTACGTGGGGTGTTGCTGCTGTTGTGCTTGCGTGTAGAGTAACGTGGCAGGGTTAGGTCCGCCCCCTTTTATATGCTGGGCAGATGCCATGGAACAATTCCTGGTAATTGCCATCCTCGTCCTGCTGCTGTTGTCTGTTGCCATGGCTCCGTTTTCCCAGGTCATGCCCCGCCATCGTGACCGTCGTTGCGCCGTTATACACCTGTTGGTGATCGTCCTTTTACCGTCCTTACATCGTGGTCTCACAGTCATCCCACGCTAATATCGTGCCCATTTTCCCCCTATTAACACCAATTTTCATTGTCGTGGCAAAGATTGTGTATGTGTGAAGGGCCCTTTAACCCTCAACCGACAGTGACCGTCATATGACGGGAGAGAGAATATTGGCCACCCCTGCGGTGCCCGTCATATGACTCGTGCCTTTTTAGGGTCATTATGAGCGATGAGAGAGAGAGCGAGCATTGTAAGGACAACAGGTGGGCTTGGTCCGCTCGCGACAGCGGCGGGGCCCTCACTGAGACCTACTGTATCGATCCTCAACCTCCGTATCTCTCAAAATAAGGATAAATCCGTGGAAAATACCTCATTTTCGGGTATTTTCACTTCCACTTACTCGATCATTGCAATAGAACCCGTTGTCGTACAAGAATGATTCAGATGTCATTGGAAAGCTCGTTTTTTGCTCTTTCACGGATATATATTTGTATTACGCTTTGGCTCTGGCTCATTCTCGGTAAATATGCCCTCCAGGCGCTACCATAATACCCCCCCCCCCCCCCCGCAGGTTGGGAATTAATAAATGACTTTGCAATGGTATGATTTATGAATATGGCGATATGTACATGAAATTGCAAGGGTGTGAATGATGCAGGTATCTCCTTTAAAACTTCACAAACCTGAGCCTGGGTGCTGAAAAACATTTACAACGTCTCTATGCAGGTCGTAGTTTGACAGTAGGTTCACGGCTTCATTCTCAAGCTACCAAACAATTCAAACATATTATATCCGAGTATACTAACTTATGAATGCACATAACAGCCATATTGAGTTTGGGTCAGGTTATGATGAAAAAATTAAACAGATGTCAAGTCATAAGTCATAAGTCTCTTACCATGTCGCATATTAGGAGTTAGGACCCACATTGATTATCCGAGACCTGGAGCGCGTTCAGTCTACCCAAACGCGCAAACGGGATAGCTCTGCTGAACGTGATCGCCTCTGATTCGACGAATCACGTTTGTGATTGTTTGCAATCAGACGGCGATCACGCTAACACTCCCTGGAGGTGACTAGCAAAGCTATCATAACAGTAAGCCTAAATCTCACCTCGACATTATATTATCATAATTAAGCTTAATTAGCCTCCCTCCATGTTATATATGTGTCGCAATATAAATTATAAGGTTGCACACCTATAAAAATCATTAGTTATCATGACAATTTTGCTATATATAACATAAAACAAGCAACTTGGAGCGCAACCCTCGCAGCTACTTCGTCTAGACTTCAGTGCAGTAAGCATAGCCTAGCCGGTAACGACTTCGCCTTTAAATCCGTAATGCTGGGATCACACATTCCCGTATATTGCTCCCGACAGCTCCCGTCAGGCGTAATCGCCAATTTTTTGTTCTGTCGGGCGTAGTCCGGCCGTGTACGCCCGTATCACCATGATTATTGCATTTTCCCGACAGACGTACCGTGACGGGGCCATTGTTACGTCAGTCGTAATGTAGTCGTAATGAACTACGTACATGTTTGCGACTTGCGTAAGCATGTCCCCGTTAGTCCGCATGGGCTGCCCGATTTGCGGAAACACAGGCCACGCCCATGCCACGCCCCCACAAGACCTGCGTAGCTAAGGCCGTATGTCTTGGGACTTTTTAGGACTTACCTCGACCGTTTCCGGACAATCGTTGGCACACCCCGTCTGTCCAAACAAAGACAAAGACAGTCTTTGTCAACCACGTAGGTCGGGGTTGGAATCTGGGAACTACAAAAGGGCAGGAATGGCCACACCATTCCCATTCCCAGTCCTTCATCGGCACCATGAACAACATCGCGGATTTCATCCTGGAGGAGTTCAATTTTGTGAACTCCCTAATAAAACCGGAGAACAGGCATAACACGCGGCTAATGCAATGGATCCTTTCCTACATCGAAATCTTGGAACTACTTGCAATAGCAAACTTCATCTATCAAGAGGAACAAGAGAAGAAGGAAAGGAGCAAGAGGAGAGTGTGGGTGTGGCCATATCTACAACGAAGGCTTGAACATGGCCATTATGAGAACCTGATGCAAGAGTTGGCCAGAGATTGTCCAGAACTATACAGGAACTTCACCCGGGTAGACAAAAAACTTTTTGATGAGATAGTGGAACGTGTCACCCCCCTCATTCAGAGGAAACCTACGTTCTGGCAAAAACCCATTCCTCCTGGTCTGCGGGTGGCCATCACCCTACGTTTCCTCGCTACTGATGCATCCTATAAGAGCCTGCAATACTCCTTTCGGGTTGCCCACAACACCATCAGCCAAATTGTTCCAGACACCTGCCAGGCCATCATTTCTGTCTACGTAGATCAGGAGATCAAAACGCCACAATCACCTGCTGAATGGAAGGAGGTTGCCAGCGGCTTTAAGGAACGATGGAACCTGCCGCATTGTGTAGGAGCCATTGATGGCAAACACATACGGATCCGCAACCCCGCCTTTGGTGGCACATATTACTTCAACTACAAGAAGTTTTTTTCCATTGTCCTGTTGGCAATTGTTGACTCCAACTACAATTTCATCTACGTCGACGTTGGTGCCATAGGGTCAGAGTCTGATGGTGGTGGATTTTCACACACCCGTCTGTCTAAGTTGCTTGATAGACAGAACGCAAAACTGCCCCCCGCCGAGGTCATCTCTACCGATCTCGCCGACGTTGATCACAATTTCATCGGGGTCAGCCGAGGTGGACGAGGTGGCAGGAAGAGAAGTGGCAGGCGGAGAGGAGACAGCCGGATAGGTGGCAGGCAGAGAGGTGGCAGGCATCGAGGGGGCAGGCGGAGAGGTGGCAGGCGGAGAGGGGGCAGGCGGAGAGGTGGCAGGCGGAGAGGGGGCAGGGGAAGGCTTCCTGGCCTTCTTCATGTTCCTCTTCAGCATGGTGACGGACGGCAGGGCAGGTGAAGCGTGCAGAGGGTGGCAGGGTGGTAGGGTGGCAGGGTTGGCTGGAGGTGGTGGTGGTTGCTTCTTGCGGTGTGGTGAGAGGTGTGACGGCAATGCGTCCCGCCGGTCCTTATATACCCCCCCGTACAACGTTGCCGCGTCTTCCCGCCAACCCGCAGTGCGGCGCTGTCGCCAGATGCGCCCGGACGTACGTAAACTTTCCCGTTTGACGGGAATTTTTTACGATTGACGGGAGCCGCTTACGTCTGACGGCAGAGCGTTTTACGTCTGACGGGGCTGCTCCCGTCAGACGGCCGTGATGGCCCGGACGGTCGTAAAATTTCCCGACTTTTGACATACGGGAGCGCGAGCCACGACCGTGATTTGAATTTCAAAAGATACGGCGCGGCCTAGCCCGCGCCCAGCACCTCCCCGATCCGCGTGGCTACTCCCGTCATGCGTACCAACCCCCCAGACTGTACACAATTTCACTTACGTTTTGCGTAATATGCCCTTACGTTTTACGTAATCGGTTGCCAACTACCAATAAACCTTCGTACGGGAGCATATACGGGAATGTGTGATCCCAGCATAAGCCTACTCGCAAGGGTTCAAGGCTCGACGAGTTAATGTTGGGGTTTTTTTTTGCGGTTTTTATCTAATTTGTTTCGTTATATATTGGTAATTTTACTATGCCAATGATATATTGTATTGGGTTATAACTTGCTGTACAGGTTTTTGAGCGTTTGTCTATATTGTTGATTAATTATTATGTTTTGTATGCGGTTTGTATTTAATTTTTATAGTTATATATTAGTAATGTTACTATGCCAATGATAGCCTATATGTTACGGGTTATAGCCTAACTTGATGTACAGGTTTTTCGGCGCTTGTCTATATTATTGATTGATTACTCTATTTACTTTCTTAAAAACAATTTCTGAGGCATAATTGCATCGAAGTATGTTAGGTCAGTTAAGCTATGTCTAGTAGGGTAGCCTAACCACGCTATAGTTCAATTTTCAAATGTGATCTAATGGTTAACAAATAATATTAATGAACCTTCCATAAATATAGGCTTGCAAATAGCCTATATACACATAGATCGTCAGAAAAAGAAAGTATGCCTATACATACATTGCCAGGAAGAGATAATATAGCCTATATAGGCTACTATTTAATTCAGCCTGACTACATAGCCAATATATATAAACTATAGGCCTATAGTTTAGCATATTCATAGTCCTACATCGCCAGGAAAAGAACATCTACTTTTTATTTCCCCAATAGACTAACGGAGAATTGTTTGAAAATTACACGGGGAAGAAAGAGCTACCTTTGCCAGATAAGGACCGTAATAACTTTGTCAACATTACAAGATATAATAAGCCTGATGGTAGCCTAGCCTACCGTCTGAACAAGGCTGCTGACTGTAGCTGACAGTGTGACTACCTTAGCCAATAGTCTATATTGATGGATAATATTATCCAATAATAAAATGTATTGATTGAAATTAATAGACCGAAAAAGCATATGTTACAGGCCTAAAACCTTCGTAGACATCGCCAACAAGATTTGAATTTCGTGTTCATAGCCACTGACCAATCAGCGACGAGAATCAATGTTTGGCTATCAATGTCGTTCAGTCTGCGCGATCATAAACAGGATTGCCCAAACAGAAACAGGATTGCCTGATAGGGTAGACTGAACGCGCTCCTGGAGACCAAAGGCTGATTTACAAGAGTGTTTTTCCGCAACTCTGATATGGTGACTTTTAAAATATACATTTTTTAAGGATATTGATGCCTATAATAATCTACCTTCACAGGCACAGGGTCCTGGATGGGGCTTTGGTTTCCCGGGCGTTTCCGCGCCCTCCTCAGCTCCCCGCCATGGAGTGGCTTCAGTCACCCAGGCTTTATTGTGGTCGGCAGGGAGGGTTCTGTGGGGGCGCTCGGTTATGGCCTTGGCCTTGCTTGGGGCCTTGGGGCTGTTCGGCCAGGCAGCTTGGGGAACAACAACAACAACAACAACCTTCAATGTTTATGTTGATACCAGTGCAAAATAGTCTTATAATGTTATAATAAAGATGCTGATTAATATTGCCGGAAAATACCTAGGTATAAGTTCGTCATAAGGAAGTATCACACAGGAACGTTTATGGTCAACTTTTATCAGCAACTTCCTTCTGGCAAAATTATGAGACTATATTACACTGACTTTATCAACTAGAGTGGCTCTCAAGGTGTCACACTAGAGACTACTCAAATCCGTGCCGAATTCAGAGTCCCTTAATTTGATTGATTAGCATTAGATATACAAAGTAAATAATATACTTTACAGATCCTATTGAGTCGTTGGAAGTGATAAAATGACCAAAACAAACCAATTTCATGTTAATTTTCCTGTTTTCCTTCTCATCTTCACTCCGGTCTTGAACCCACATTGTCCCGGGTTGACATCCTGCTGGAGATAGCTATTAATTATATGTGACCTTAGAAGCTGCCGCATCAGAGCTACGGAACCAAATTATAATATTATAAGGTCTGGTGTACAGTATATCTGGCTAAAGCGATGTTCGTCTATCTTCTTTAGTGAGAGGTGGGAGGGCTTTGTGGCAGGTTATGGTTTGTTTTAGGGTTGTTAATGGTGTTCAAGTTTGTTTGTTTTTCGTTTTTGTTTTTTTTATTTTCGAGCATTTTTAGTTTGCCCCGAAAAAAAAAAAAAAATCTCCAAACCCCTTTAAAGCGATAAATATAAAATAAAATAAAATACCCTCGAAATGCCCATCAAGGTAAATTTGACCCTTTTTTGTTAGAAACATGTCCCGGCCGAAGGCCGTTTCCTCCTAAATTGCAAGCTACCTATCGTTAGCCTAGTATACATCGACACCTGATTGAGGCAAAACGCCTTACAATCGCTAAACATATGTGGCGAAACATCTTAAAACAATCAAACTAATGGGTGGAAACAGGGGGGTAGGCAAGATGTGACCTGCAATATTGAACTATCTTCTTTAATCAGTGGTGGGAGAGCTTGGTGGCAGATGTGGCGGAATAGTGTCAATGGTTGCTTTCCGGGATGGCAGGTTTGGCTGCGGAAATAATATACATTTATATTAGGACCATATTTGATATGGTGGTGTGTGGAAATATATGTGCGTGTGTGTGTGTGTGTGTGTGTCTATATATGAGTGTGTGTTGTGGGGGTGTATTTGTGTGTGTGTGCATGAGTGTGTGTGTCTGTATGAGTGTGTGTATGTGCGTGTGGTGAGAGTGTATATGTGTGGTGAGGGTGTATTTGTGTGTGTGTGCATGAGTGTGTGAGTGTGTGTGTCTGTATGAGTGTGTGTATGTTCGTGTGGTGAGGGTGTATTTGTGTGTGTGTGTGGTGAGGGTGTATTTGTGTGTGTGTGTGTGATAGTGTGTGGTGAGGGTGTATTTGTGTGTGTGTGTGATAGTGTGCGTGTGGTGAGGGTGTATTTGTGTGTGTGTGTGGTGAGGGTGTATTTGTGTGCGTGTGTGTTATAGTGTGTGTGTGGTGAGGGTGTATTTGTGTGTGTGTGTGTTATAGTGTGTGTGTGGTGAGGGTGTATTTGTGTGTGTGTGTGTTATAGTGTGTGTGTGTGGTGAGGGTGTATTTGTGTGTGTGTGTCATAGTGGGTGTGTGTTATAGTGTGTGTGTGGTGAGGGTGTATTTGTGTGTGTGTGTGTCATAGTGTGTGTGTGTTATAGTGTGTGTGTGGTGAGGGTGTATTTGTGTGTGTGTGTGTCATAGTGTGTGTGTGTCATAGTGTGTGTGTGGTGAGGGTGTATTTGTGTGTGTCATAGTGTGTGTGTGTTATAGTGTGTGTGTGGTGAGGGTGTATTTGTGTGTGTGTGTGTCATAGTGTGTGTGTGTCATAGTGTGTGTGTGTCATAGTGTGTGTGTGTTATAGTGTGTGTGTGGTGAGGGTGTATTTGTGTGTGTGTGTGTTATAGTGTGTGTGTGTGGTGAGGGTGTATTTGTGTGTGTGTGTCATAGTGGGTGTGTGTTATAGTGTGTGTGTGGTGAGGGTGTATTTGTGTGTGTGTGTGTCATAGTGTGTGTGTGTTATAGTGTGTGTGTGGTGAGGGTGTATTGTGTGTGTGTGTGTCATAGTGTGTGTGTGTGTCATAGTGTGTGTGGTGAGGTGTGTGTATAGTGTGTGTGTGTCATAGTGTGTGTGTGTTATAGTGTGTGTGTGGTGAGGGTGTATTTGTGTGTGTGTGTCATAGTGTGTGTGTGTCATAGTGTGTGTGTGTCATAGTGTGTGTGTGTTATAGTGTGTGTGTGGTGAGGGTGTATTTGTGTGTGTGTGTGTCATAGTGTGTGTGTGTCATAGTGTGTGTGTGTTATAGTGTGTGTGTGGTGAGGGTGTATTTGTGTGTGTGTGTGTCATAGTGTGTGTGTGTTATAGTGTGTGTGTGGTGAGGGTGTATTTGTGTGTGTGTGTGTCATAGTGTGTGTGTGTCATAGTGTGTGTGTGTTATAGTGTGTGTGTGGTGAGGGTGTATTTGTGTGTGTGTGTCATAGTGTGTGTGTGTGGTGAGGGTGTATTTGTGTGTGTGTGTGTGATAGTGTGTGTGTGTGGTGAGGGTGTATTTGTGTGTGTGTGTGTGTGATAGTGTGTGTGTGGTGAGGGTGTATTTGTGTGTGTGTGTGTGTGATAGTGTGTGTGTGTGTGGTGAGGGTGTATGTGTGTGTGTGTGTGTGTGTGGTGAGGGTGTATGTGTGTGTGTGTGTGTGTGTGATAGTGTGTGTGGTGAGGGTGTATTTGTGTGTGTGTGTCATAGTGTGTGTGTGTGTGGTGAGGGTGTATTTGTGTGTGTGTGTGTCATAGTGTGTGTGTGTGGTGAGGGTGTATTTGTGTGTGTGTGTGTGATAGTGTGTGTGTGTGGTGAGGGTGTATTTGTGTGTGTGTGTGTGATAGTGTGTGTGTGGTGAGGGTGTATTTGTGTGTGTGTGTGTGTGATAGTGTGTGTGTGTGGTGAGGGTGTATGTGTGTGTGTGTGTGTGTGGTGAGGGTGTATGTGTGTGTGTGTGTGTGTGTGTGATAGTGTGTGTGGTGAGGGTGTATTTGTGTGTGTGTGTGTGATAGGACAGATATAGAGACATCCATACGAGAAATCAACACATATGCCGCTGCAGGACCAGACTGTATACCAGCAATACTCATGAAGCAGTGTGCCTCCATTATATCCAAACCACTGCACATGATATGGAGAAAGTCGATGGATACTGGGGAAATACCTAGTCTCTTAAAACACGGACAAATATCACCCATCTATAAAAGTGGGCCGAGAACGGAACCAAAAAATTATAGACCGGTGGCTCTTACTTCACACGTAATTAAAATATTCGAGAGGATAGTTGTAAAAAAAGTAACCAAATATCTGGAGGAACAATCGCTTTATAACAAAGGTCAACACGGATTTAGAAGCGGAAGATCGTGCGTGTCGCAGCTTCTTCAACACAGGATGGATATTTTGAGTGCTCTAGAAGATGGAGATGGTGCAGATGCAATCTACCTGGACTTCCCTAAAGCTTTCGACAAGGTTGACCACTCGATCTTATTGCAAAAACTGGAACATATTGGGATTAGAGGTAGGCTACACAAGTGGATCGGGAGCTTTATCACTAATAGAAGTCAATCGGTAATGGTCGAAGGAAGCGAATCCAAGAAGTCGGAAGTGAGAAGTGGTGTGGCACAGGGGTCGGTGATTGGCCCCTTGCTTTTCCTCATATATATCAGTGATATCGACCAGAGTATACAGTACTGTAAAACAACCTCATTCGCAGACGACACTCGACTCCTGGGCATTGTGAGAAGGGAAGATGATTATAAAATGATACAAGATGACCTGAAGACGATATATAACTGGGCAGAAATGAATAATATGATATTCAATAGCACAAAATTCGAGTTATTGAGATATCGACACCCGAAGCAGGAAGTGGCCGACAAGGACTATACAACACCAGAAGGAGGAATTATAATCCAAAGCAACCACTTGCGGGATCTGGGAATAACAATAAGCGACGACGCTAGCTTCGACCATCATATTGATAATACAGGGGAGGTGTGGTGGAGTGGTCTTGCCACTTGCCTGGTAATCCAAAGGTCCCGGGTTCAAATCCCGATGTATCCATGGGAAGATATTATTGGGATGGAATTTGTGCTGTACCTAGTATCAGTGCTTTACCACAAGCCCACCGAAACGTCAATAAAATACCCTCATTGTTCCCTGATTAAATAGCAGTGTATGAATATTCCCATATTCAAAATATGCTATAGGGGTGCAATGCCTGGTGAGTTATCTGCTCAACAGGTGGCGTTGTGTGTGTGTAAGTGTGAGAGTCCGAGTGTAGGGGGTGAAACAGTGAAGCACGGAAACGAGATGGCTTCAGAGATGGGGTCGTTTCGGGCCATGAGTGAGCACCGTGCCTCATGTGAAGGCAAGATGGCAGGTGCTCGTTGTACTCTACGTGCTTCACATGTCTCACTCCCTAGACTGGAACAAGACCTCACGGGCTTCACTGTTCATTGTAAAGCGGTGAATGTTAAGGCTCTCAGCCTATGCCCGAGAGGAAGTAAGTTGGAATATAGAAAAAAAAAAAAAAAAAAAAAAAACTGTAGCGAAGGCCAGAAAGAATATGGGATGGATTTTTAGAACATTCAAAACAAGAGAACCACGTGCGTTAATAGTATTATTCAGGGCCCTGATACTACCATTGGTTGAATACTGCTGCCAGTTATGGAACCCCACAAACATCGGCCAAATCAGAAAACTGGAGGCAGTACAACGAACGTACACGGCCCGAATCGAAGGACTGAACAACATGGACTACTGGCAGAGACTACAACATTTAGACATGTACTCATTGGAGAGAAGAAGGGAGAGATATGTAGCAATGTACGTGTGGAAAATAATTAACGAAATGATACCAAATCTGGAAAACGAAGATGAAATTAGGACGACATACAGCAGTAGACGAGGAAAATTGTGCACTATTCCGCGTTTAGTGAGAACAAGGATGAGCTTACAAACCTTGAAAGAGAATTCATTGGCTGTACACGGTCCAAGGATATATAACTGTCTCCCCAAGCAACTAAGAGAACACACAGGCTCTCTCTTAAGTTTCAAGACTGGATTGGACAAATTTCTACGAACAATACCCGACAAACCATCGCTGCCACACTATTACCAAACGTCCGACGGAAACAGCCTGCTACATCAAATCAGAACGAGGAACTACTGAGGGCGGCGCACCAGCGTGGCCCAGGACTTCGGTCCTAAACTACAATCCAGGAATCCAGGATAGTGTGTGTGTGTGGTGAGGGTGTATGTGTGTGTGTGTGTGTGTGTGATAGTGTGTGTGTGGTGAGGGTGTATGTGTGTGTGTGTGTGTGTGTGATAGTGTGAGTGGTGAGGGTGTATTTGTGTGTGTGTGTGGTGAGGGTGTATGTGTGTGTGTGTGTGTGTGTGTGGTGAGGGTGTATGTGTGTGTGTGTGTGTGTGTGATAGTGTGTGTGGTGAGGGTGTATTTGTGTGTGTGTGTGTGTGATAGTGTGTGTGTGTGGTGAGGGTGTATGTGAGTGTGTGTGTGTGTGATAGTGTGTGTGTGTGTGGTGAGGGTGTATTTGTGTGTGTGTGTGTGATAGTGTGTGTGTGTGGTGAGGGTGTATGTGTGTGTGTGTGTAATAATAATAATAATAATAATAATAATTATAAACGGTGTGTGTGATAGTGTGTGTGTGGTGAGGGTGTATGTGTGTGTGTGTGATAGTGTGTGTGTGTGTGGTGAGGGTGTATGTGTGTGTGTGTGTAATAATAATAATAATAATTATTATTATTATAAACGGTGTGTGTGATAGTGTGTGTGTGGTGAGGGTGTATGTGTGTGTGTGTGTGTGTGTGTGATAGTGTGTGTGGTGAGGGTGTATTTGTGTGTGTGTGTGTGATAGTGTGTGTGTGTGTGGTGAGGGTGTATGTGTGTGTGATAGTGTGTGTGTGGTGAGGGTGTATGTGTGTGTGTGTGTGTGATAGTGTGTGTGTGGTGAGGGTGTATGTGTGTGTGTGTGTGTGTGATAGTGTGTGTGGTGAGGGTGTATTTGTGTGTTTGTATAAGTATTGGTGGTTCATGACTACAAATTTCATGATGTGTGTAGGTTTAATTTTAAACAGAATATAACCCACAGCTTCGGTGCACACACATTTATACAATACTTATAAACAGAGTGTTTTAAGTTAGGTTAGGATAAATACGCTAGGTTAGGTTAGGTTAAGTTTGAAGAAAGGAAAACAGTACTCGTAAACGTGCATAATATGCGTTTGTACCGATACACATACCGTTGCTTACTTATGTGTGTGCTTGTCTGTGTGTAGATATTTGTGTTTTTGTGTGTGTATGTTGTATTTGTGTTTATGAATATTATTATTTCCGCTTCATGATATGGTGATACTATACATAAACTAAATTGCTTTCTTGAAAAATTTACATTTTCCTCAATCACTCACATGTTTTATTGAGAGCCAGAATCGTCTGCCCATAAGGTTGCTGAAAGAAACGATAAGAAGAGTTTCATTGTTAAGGAAGACATTATCATATGTAACTGCTTCATGTCTACTTGTTATAATTTACCAAAAAGAGTCAAGTCAAATTTCTCCCCCCTCTTTTAGCTATTATATTTAACTAAAAGAAGAATTTCTTTGGTACCAAAGGGCCAAATGAGATTGTTTTCAGCCCTTGATTCCAATATTTAAGGGGACCCTAGACCTCAGAGCCTTATTCCACCCTCTATAAAAGATTAATTTCTGGCCTTTTGCTATGTATGTGTACATGGTTATAGTAAGACTCGCTGAAAATTTAATCGCTCTATGTGCGTGCATGCGCGCATTTTTCAGTTTACTATAGACAAAACATATCATACAATTTTGTTCTCGGCAGATTTTTTTTTTTTTTTTTTTGTATGAGGTAACTTAGATATTTAGGCTATAAATCTATGTTCTTATTTACCCCAATTTGATACATGATCATGTTGAAAACTGCAGGTAAATATCAATTATACAATTTTGGCCCTATTTCCAATCATAAATATAGATTTGATCTTCAAAATTGTTGCCAGAAGCCCATTCTAAGAGCGTACGAATTGTCATTTATGCTTGGTTTAATTCTGTGAAAAAAATAGAGGCAATCGGACAGTAATCAGATCAATAGATAGCCTCAGACGTTGAAAAAGCATAATTTTACATAAGTACCTTAATAAGTTGACATGTCATAACTCATTTTCCTGGTGTGAGAGATTTGGGAAATAGAATAGTTACCCCTATTATTCTATTATCTTAGGTAGCTAAAAAATGTAGTTATTTGAGTAACTAAAATATTTTAGAAATAGGGAGGGTGATATTAGACTGGGGGGGGGGGGGGGGCAAGGGGGGGAGTCCCCATAGGGTGAGTAATGGGTGTCAGATGTGGAAATTTGATGTTTCCTATGATTGTACAGTGTCATAGGAAGCTTTTACTAAAAAAAAACAAAAATCCTTGAAAAAAGTAAAATGAGGTCTAGGGTCCCCTTAAGCAACAACAAATTGTCTGATGGTAGCTGCAATACGTTAAAGTCCTCATTGACTTGACAGAGTTAAACTACATTTATATATCAATAACTTAAGTTTGTCTTAAGTCAAATTCAATTACTTGGTTGTATGCCGTTTTATAAAATAGAATGTGTATTTCCTTACAACTATCGTCAGAAGATTGATATTTGAGTGGCAGAATTACAAAGCGGCTTAAGTTAACCTCTCAACAGGAGAGATCCATCCTAAGATGAATATAATCGCTTGGTTACACTAAAAATAAGCTAACAAAGTAATGTGATTCATAAGTGTTAATATAGAAGTGTTTCAGTTGGCTGAGCCATTGCGTTAACTGATCGGTGTCGTTTGGCTCTCTACGAATCACTAAACAGTACGTGGTGGCACTCGTATTTTGTTGATTCAAGTTCACTCAAGGCAATTACTGGCAAATTACAAATATTATTACTAGTTTTACATGTTTTTTTAAGTTTTATGCTTTTATTTTAGGTCTCAAACGTAATACATTGCTTTTTTTATATAATTGTATGCATTTATGTATTTATTCATTTATTAATTTATGCAAGCAAACAGTTATGTAGACAGTGGGTGGTGGAGTAATAAGTAGAAGGTGGTACTTGTATCAAATTACCCCAAGTATAATTCAAGGCATAGGCTCTAGTGTTTCCTGAGCACACATCAACAAGTTGACATTGAACCCTAAACAATTTTTAATGAGAACCGAAGACCTTACCACTGCAACACCATGGTCAGATAATTCAGAAATTTGCAGCTACTACGTCTAAGTACTTGTGTATCAGTACCAACAAGTTTTTTTACCCCTTAACCATAGTCACTAAATGGTATCACCCTGTTCATTCGAAATGTGGACTCGTTCGGTTTCCTTTGATAATAGGTTTTAGGTGCCATGTGACCTTATTATTGAAGCGTCACGATATTAATAAAAAAAATTATCAATAAAAAAAATTTCCCACAGACTGCACTGAGCTACGCGTGTGCCAATGCCTTCCAGCGGGTGGTGGAGACACTGACGGGGCTGCCTGGTACGGACATCAACAAAGGGGACACTGATGGTAATACGCCACTACACTTCGCTTCACAGGCCGGTACGTGCTACATCTATTTGTGTTATTAATTGTTACTTCCCCTGGTGGTAAGGGAATAGAATATGCCCCACGAGCCTTCTGCGTGTCGTAAAAGGCGACTAAATCGGTTGGGTCGGTGGGCTTGCGACCCACCACCCATGAAAAATACTTATTGCAACGATGAACGAACGAACAGCCTCAGATCTGGACCGACCTAATGTTGACGAACTCCAACTTACCATGGAGAGTCTAAGGATTGCGACTTGGAATGTAAGAGGCATGAATGACGACACAAAAGAGAGAGAGGTCCTGGAAGTGTTAGTAAATGCCAGGCTGGATGTATGCGGAAGGACTGAGACTAAATGGAGGAGTATATGTGTGCGAGTGGGACTATGGAATGGGTGTGTGTACTGGAGTGAGTGAGGGAGCAAAAGAAGGTTGGTGTTTGTTTGTAAGTAACAAATGGAAGGAGCGTGTCTAAGACTATTGGTCTGTGGGTGCAAGGATTGTGTGGGTGAGAATGAAAGTAGGAATACAAACGTGGGTGGTTGTGTGTGTGACGCTTCGATAGAGGATAAAATTGTAAGAGAGAAAGAGGAGTAATGGGTGAATGTTGAGGCATGCCTGGATATGTTTGGTAAGAGCGAAAGAATATTTCTGATTGGGGATATGAATGGGAAGGTGGGTGATAGGAAAGTTAATGGATTGGTGGGAGGGTTGGGTGTACCATCAGAGGTGAATAGGAATGGTAGTGCACTTGTGGACGTATGTGTGGGGAGGAGGTCTGTCGGACAATTATGTAGTAGTAGCTAAAATTACGATACAAAAGAAGTGGGTGAGGAGAGCTGGAGGCAGTCAAGAGGAAGGTGGAGTGGCAAAGAGGGTGGAGAGGTTGCAGGAGGAGGAGATCAGGGAAGAGTTCAAGAGGGCAGTAGAGAATCGACTAGGTAGGTTTGAACTGGAAGGTGTAGAGGAAGTGGAGGAGGTGAGCAAAGTGTTTAACCCACTGGACTCCAGCGACGCACGTGATGCGTCGGCAATATATGTAACGCTAAACCCCAGCGCCACATAGGGTGCATCACGGTTAATTACTCCGGTCCTATGGTACCTAGAGGGCTCAGATTTGTATGGGAACTGCGTAAGTATCCCACGCAACAATGCCGATGGTTGAAAACCCTCAAAGTCCCGCCGCGTGTGCGTGAGCACGCAAAAACCGTTTTTTGCATGTTTTTGCCTACCCATTTCCCCATGTTAATTCCGACTTTCGGGCACCCCGTAGGACCCCTTAATGGCCAAGGGGATCGTTTTTTTGTGGTTTTTCCTTCATTTCTAACCAATTCCAGGTGTTTTCTGGATTTTTTTTTTTTTTTTTGACAACCTGCTGGTCCTGGAGCGTACATTTATATTATATTGCCTGGGGCTCAGTGGGTTAAGGAAGAGATATGTGCAGCATGTGAGGAGGTGTGTGGAGTAAGGAGAAGAGGGAGGGGAGTGAAGGGTACAACGTGGTGGACTGAAGAGGTAAAATAGCTGTTGAAGACAAGAAGAAAGCATAAGAGAGTGGTTGGGTAGTAGAGGGAATGAAGATTTGGAGAGACAGAAAAGAGCGAGGTACTTAGAGAAAAAGAGAGTGGTGAAGAGAGTAGTGAAGGAAAGTAAGAGAAGAGCAGATGAGGAATTTGGAAGGAATCTAAGTGTAAAATGGAGGGAGTGTAAGAAACTGTTCTGGAAAGAGGTCAAGAAAATTAGAGAAGGTAGTAAGGGAAATAGTAAGGGTGTGAAAGATAAGATTGGGCGAGTGATAGCCGAGAAGCAAGAGAGAGTCGAAAGATGGAGGAAGTACTTCAACGAATTGCTAAATGTAAGGAATGAAGCACCAGCAAACATAGTTGGATGGGGTATGGGAAGAAGAAGAAACGAAGTAGTGGAGGAGGAGGTGGGGATAAGGAGGTCAGAAGTGTGTGAAGCCATGAAAAGAGTGAAGATGGGGAAAGCTTCAGGAATAGATGGAGTGTGTGGGGAAATGCGGAGGTATTGTGGTGAGATAGTGATTGAATGAGTATGGAAAATGTGTAAACTAGCATGGGAGAAGGGAAATGCACCTGATGACTGGAAGACATGCATAATAGTCCCTCTGTATAAGGGTAAAGGGAAAAAAGGAGTGTGTGGTAACCACCGGGGAATATGCCTTCTAAGGGTAGTAGGGAAGGTGTACCGAAGGGTAGTGAGTGAGAGAGTCAGAGCGATAATGGAAAAATGGATAGGTACAAAGGAGTACAAAGGAAATCAAGCAACAACAAATCTAGTGACCCTTCTAGGTTGCTTGTCCTCCAAAACACTGAGGATCAAGTGTCCAAACAGTGGTTTAGAGTGGGTAAGGGAACATTGGAAAGGGAATTACTGCCCTGGAACTAATGTCCGTGGCAGGATTAGGAAGTCAGTAGGGGACAGATGGGTTAGTAACTGAGGGGGGGATAAAATAAAGTTATTCATTTACAAACGCAGTCAGTCGCGGGTTTGATGCGAGATATTTGTCTAGGTGGTGTTTAAATGAATCAACGGTGATGCAGTCTATAACGTTTCGGGGAAGCCCATTCCACAAGTTGACAACTCGATTGAAGAAGAAATTCTTAGATTCGTGTGAGTTAAAAGATTTACCAATAATTTTGCAACCGTTTCCCCGCGTGTAATTAGATTGGTCGATAGTGAAGTACTTACTACAGTTCATATTGTCGATGCCTTTGATGATTTTGAACACTTGAATGAAGTCACCTCTTAATCTGCGCTGGGTTAAAGGAAATAGATTTAATTCTCTAAGACGCTCTTCGTATGGTTTGTTCTTTAGGCTAGGTATCATTTTGGTAACTCTACGTTGAACTCGTTCTAGCTTGTTTATATCTTTTTGGTAATAAGGGCACCAGGATTGAACGCAGTATTCCAGAAGAGGGCGGACTAAGGAATTGTAAAGGGTTAGGATAACTTCTTTGGATTTATGCTCAAATGACCTGCCTATAAAGCCAATTATTTTGTTTGCCTTCTTAACTACTTCTGAACATTGTTGACTCGGTTTTAGGTTACTCGATATTGTTACTCCCAGATCGGTTTATCTGTTTACATTCTTAAGCTGAGTGACATTCATCGAATAGTTTGCTTTCTCATTTAGGTATCCGATATGTAGTACTTTACATTTATCCGCATTGAAACTCATTTGCCAAATTTGGGCCCAACATGACAATTTATCTAGATTATGTTGCATATCGTCAACTTGTTCTTTTGAGAGTACGCTATTTGCAATTTTTGTATCGTCAGCAAATTTTGAGATTGTACAGGTGAGACCCTCATCTATGTCGTTGATATAAATTAGAAAGAGAATTGGTCCTAGTACCGATCCCTGGGGTACCCCGCTACTTACATTGGTCCATTTAGATGCCTTACCGTTTATGACTACTCTTTGCTTTCTGTCGCTGAGCCAATTTTCTATCCATTTCAACACACCGTCTTGTATTCCATGCGCTTTTAGTTTTAGCAGTAAACGTTTGTGGGGAACTTTGTCAAAGGCCTTTTGAAAATCAAGGTATATAATATCTACAGCTTTACTCTCATCGTAGAGGTTGAGGATATCGTGGAAGAAGTCTAAGAGGTTTGTTAAACAGGAACGTTTTTTACAAAAGCCATGTTGAGTATCTTTAAGTATGTTATTTTCCTCTAAGTGATTTACGAGTCTGTCTCGTATGACCGTTTCTAGCATTTTACATACAACTGAGGTTAAGCTAATTGGACGATAGTTACAGGGTAGGGATTTGCTGCCTTTTTTGAATATCGGTGTTACGTTGGCTAGCTTCCACTGATCGGGCATAGTTCCAGACTGCAAGGATTTATTGAATAGTAATGTCAGTGGTTTGGAGAGCTCATCCTTAGCTTCCTTTAGAACTCTAGGCGAGATTGTATCAGGTCCAGGCGTTTTATTTACCTTGAGTTTATCTAAACAATTAAATACTTCTCTCTCTGTAACGGTGATATTGCTTAGAACATCTGAATTATCAATCTGAATCGGCGATGGTGTAGGGATATCACTGAGGTCTTCTGTTGTAAAAACTGATGCAAAGAAGGTATTGAGGGCATTACTCATTTGTACTTCGTCTTTGGTGTATTCTCCATTTTCATCGACTAACGGTCCAACAGTTGAAGTAACTACTTTTTTCTTTCTGATATAACTATAGAATTCTTTCGGGTTGTTTTACTTTGATTCGCAATATGTAACTCTAAGGCCTTTTTACTTTGCTTACTTAACTTTTTGGCTTTGCGTCGTAGCTCTACAAATTTCAGCCGTTCTTCGTCATTTTGTGAGGATTTTAATCTATCATTAGCAAATTTTTTAGCAAGCAGGCAGTTTGAAATATCTTTATTCCACCATTTGGGCTTATTATTATGGCCTGGACGCCGTATTTTCGATGGTATGCAGTCTTGCACTGCTTTTAGGTAAGTGGCTTCGAATAACTTCCAAGATGTATTTATGTCGTTATTGTGAATTAAAAAGCTCCAGTCAGTTTCTTTAAACATAGTTCTAAGTTTATGGAAGTTTGCTTTCTTGAAATTAGGGACTTTTTTTATGCTACTATTTGGTTCGTTACTAGTAAACTTTAAAGTGAAAGTTATCGTACGATGGTCGCTGTTACTGAATTCATCACCAACATTCAAATTCTCTATTAATTCTTCTTTTGTTGCAAGTACAATGTCAAGAACGTTATTACCACGGGTCGGCGTTCGAACAAATTGATAAAGCGAACTCTCTTGCAAGTTCGTATACAAGTCATGTCCGGAGTGTGAAGTAAGAGTATCGCCCCACTTGGTCACAGGTAAATTAAAGTCGCCATAAATTACGGTATCTTGTGAGTTACTTACATCTGCAATTTGTTCGTAAATTTTTCGGTCAGTTTGCACTGATTGAGCTGGAGGTCTGTATATTAATGCAAGTATTATTTTTGTACCTTTATTATTCTTTATTAGCACAAAAGATGCGTCGACGTTCACAATTTGAGGTTTTGACAAGAGGGTAAGATTAAGACTTTCTTTGATATAAAGTAAAACGCCACCTCCATTTCGATTTATTCGGCTTTTCTCAAACATTACATAACCGGGAAGTGAATACTCTGCTAAAAAGTCTCTATCTTCTGTATTGAGCCAAGATTCTGTTATGCCAATCACATCATAATTTTCTGTAAACACTAGCTCCTCTAAATCTGAAAATTGATTGCGTATGCTACGAGCGTTTGCATAGAAAACCTTTAAATTTGTTATTTTAGAACTCACGGAACGCTCTTTAATAATATTTTTGGTTCTTGTCGGATCTACATTTATGTTCATGGCTGTCCTCGGTCCTCGCTGTCTTCGGTCCTTATCGCTGGTGGTCCTCGGTTGCCTCTGTTTTTTTCTTGGCGTTGGATGATTTATGTCACTGCTGCTTCTTCTCGGATGGCGTTTTTTGATCCATGGCTGCGGACTGCTTCGTGTAGGAGACGACCCATGCGTGCTGAACCCACAGGGTTTAGATGAGTGCCATCCTTGCGGAACAGAGTAGGCTGGTTGTAGAAGTTGTCCCAGAGGTTGATGAAATCAACTTCTTCCCTCAGACACAAATATTTTAGTCGGCTATTTGTGCTGAAGGCCTTGTCGTAGAATTTGTCAGGTGCGTCGATCTTGGGGAGAATGCCTGAGATGATGATATGCCTTGACTTCTTTTTGTAGTGCTGGATCATCTTGCGATATTTCTCCATCAACTCTTCGGATCTGGTGCGCATGACGTCATTTGAACCAGCATGGATGACAAAAAGGGTATTTTCATTTGCATCCTTTGTGGTATCTTCGAAGGCTTCCACAATGACGTCCAGTCCAGCTCCTGGGATGCAAAATCTTTTTCGTTGATTTGGGACTCTGTCGCAGAACTCTTCGACCTGTCCTCGTAGGATGGAATCCCCAACGAGCCTGGTCTCTTCTGCTTCGTCTTCCATCTCTACCAATATCTCAAATCTGTTTGACATTGTGACTGGTAGATGAGACCTTTTCTGCGTTGGCCGTGCACCGTTCCTCACTGGTGTAAATCCGGAAACCTGTGGAGGCGGGACTCTACATACAGGTCGGGGAGAGGAGTGGTTAGAACGGGGGCGAGGGGTTGGTACTGTTCGTGCTAGCAGGCTTCTTGCACGAGGAGTGGGGGAGAGACTAAGGTGAACAGGGCGGCTGTCCTGGTTTGATGTCGGCTCAGGTTCGTCAGAAGCATCTGCTGCAGTGTCTACTGCAGGTGTTGGATTGTTGGCAGATGACGTTGGGGCGGTGGTGGATGCTGGAGTTGAAACAATTGGAGTTAGTGATACTCCAACGTTGAGTGTTACAAACTCTTGGAGTGATTCCAGCTTCCTGATGAAGAAGTGTGTGGGAGAGGTGACGAGCAGGGCGGGTTTAGGAAGGGAAGAGGATGTGTAGATCAGATTTTTGCCCTGAAATGTGTTGTGAAGAAATATCTGGAGAAGGGACATAAGTTTTATGCTACTTTTATGGACTTGGAGAAGGCCTATGACAGAGTTGATAGAAAAGGTTTATGGAAAGTGCTGAGAATATACGGAGTAGACGGCAATTTGCTGAAAGCATTGAAGAGCATGTATGAGGGTGCAAAGGCATCAGTACGTGTGGAGAAAGAGCAGAGTGAGTTCTTTGATCTGAATGTTGGGTTAAAGCAAGGGTGTGTGATGTCCCCATGGCTGTTCAATATACATATGGATGGAGTCATGAAAGAAATACAAGGAAGTGCAGTGGAAGTTGGTGTACCTCTGTTACTGGAAGGAAATTAGTGGAAGTTGCCTGTACTGCTGTTTGCTGATGATACAGTTCTGATGAGCGATAGTGAATGTGAGTTGCAGGGTTTGGTAATTATGTTTGGAACAGTGTGTGAAAAACGGAATCTGAAGGTAAGTGCGGGGAAGAGCAAGGTTATGGTCTTTGAAATGGGTGCAGCCACAGAGTGTGAGGTGAGATTGAATTGTCAGGCTATGGAGAATGTCAGCTCATTTAAGTATTTGGGCAGTGTGTTGAGTAAAGATGGGAGTATGGATGAAGAAGTGTGGGAGAGGGTGTAACAGGGGAAGAGGATTGTAAGAATGCTGAAAGCAGTAACAAGAAATAGGGTGGTCAGCATTGAAGTAAAGAAGTCCTTTCATGACAGTGTGGTAATCCTGACATTGACTTACGGGAGCGAAGCATGGACGTTGGTGAAGAGACTCAAACCAAGAGTGAGAGGGGTGGAAATGAGTTACTTGAGAAATGCGTGCAGAGTTACATGGAGGGATAGACAGACAAATGAGGAAGTAAGAGAGAGGTATGGTGTGGATGTAGATGTGCTGGAAAGTGTGAAAAGGGATACCTTGAGATGGTTCGGCCATGTGGAACATATGGGAAGCGAGATAATGACTAAGAGAGTGTACGAGAGTGAGGTGGAAGGACAGAGAGGGAGAGGTAGACCAAGTGAGAGGTGGAAGGATGGAGTTTGAGAGGAGGGGCATCGACTGACTGAGGACAGAGGTGCATGGGGCCGATTCGTCTGTGGCCATTCCTTTGGGGATCTCGGCATCCGGCAATAGATAGATAGATAGAATTGTTGTATATGCATTGGAGAGAGAGAGAGAGAGAGATATGAAGAACACAACAGGATATTGTGAATAAGGTCATTCACTGGGTTTGAATTATACATTGGTAAGGGTGTTGGTTTATGTATTATTTCACAATAAATAAGGTCATTCACTGGGTTTGAATTATACATTGGTAAGGGTGTTGGTTTATGTATTATTTCACAATAAATTGCATGAGTATTGTTGAGAACAATAATCCACCATAGGTGGTTGTGGGAGATGGTACCCATGACACTTGTGGGAGGCACAGATTTGATTGACAACACTGTTTGGGATGATACTGGTGGCATCGGGAATCTAACTTACCTGGCAGTAAGTGATGGTGTTGTTAGTGGATCACCCTGGCTTGTGCCAGCAAGTAATCGGTGTCATAATCCAATTCTTCATTGCTTCAGTTGCAGGTACTTGGACGGTGCTTTGACAGTATTGCAAAACTTGATATTTAGATTTAGGTCAAAGGTTACTGTAATGCCATTAATTCTCCATATGACACCTGCGCAAATGTGCATATCTACCATCAGCACTGAAAATATTAAGAATAAAGCATATAAAACGAACTATCACCCCTAATCAGCAGGGGGATGTAGAGACCTGTCCAAGCCCTGTCAACCGTGTTCCATGCTAGACTGGCCTCTCACACCAGCCTTACCTCCTTTGATATATGCCCCTCCTACTCTGACATTAACCCCCCCCCCCCCCCCTGATGTAGCAGATGAAATTGTCACTATCACACTGCTGGATTGGAGCTTCACCAGTACTATCAACTATTTGGAGGCTTTGTCTGCAACTTACCTAGGCACTTCATTGGGGACTAGTGTCAAAATTACTTCATCTGTGACTGGCAGAATGAAGATAATTTTGTCTATGACTGGTTATCTTCTTTTGTCTGGGACTGGGATATATAGTACAGTAGAATTACTATGTTTGTCTTTTGTCTCAACTGGCACATCTTTTAAGACTACTTCTTCTGCAACTGGTTGTTGTCCTTCATCTGCAACTGGGATATTGGGTAGAATAAATGTGTCTGCGATTGGTTGTTGTACAGTACAAAAGCAGCTGCAAAGTCACCACCAAGAGAGAGCCTGTGACACTCTGAAGCTATCATTCTGCCAGGGAACACCACATCCACCAACCTCCAGCAACAAAGAATACATAGGTCCTGACTGAAGACTTTACTATATTTCCATTACCTCCTGGTCCACAGAATCGGCTAGGGGCAAGCCGTCTGGCTGACTTAGTTGATAACATCCCTGCCTACCATCCCAACAGACTCAAGTTCAACCCCCGCTCAAGTTGAAAACAATTTCTTAGATATTGCCGGCAGTTACCGTCTTCCGTTGAGCAAGGAAATGGGTAATGGTCTCTGCTTAATTCATTTGGTCAAGCACTTGTGAATCCTCGAAGGAGGAGATATGGGTGCTATGTACATAATCAGACGATTATATTATTATTATTATTACTAAGAGGAGTCTCATACAAACAGAATATCTGTAGCTCAATAAATATCTATGAACTGTGTGATTATGAGTTACTGGAACCAGTATGGCTTCCTTAACCCCTAACTGTCGGCGAGCAACATAAGTCGAGTATAATAAATCTGGACTATCTGGCGGCGCGCGACATAGGTCGTGTGGCAATTTCAGCACGTAATGTTGCTGAGAGAGAGAGACAAGTGGTGGCAGGAGAGTAGCGAGCGTATGACTGCTCCAGACCACCGCGGTGAACCTACTGACACGAATCCCACCTCCTCCCTCCCTCTCTCACTCGCTACATACTGAATTGTATGGGGAAAGTACCGAATTACATGCTTTTTGCACTCGTGTTGCGCGGTTGTTGCAAGAAAACTAGTGGTCATAAAAGGATCGTTGTGGTGTCATTGGAAAGCTCTGTTTATGCCCTTTCAGGGATAGATACTTGTTTTATGCTCTGGGTCTTATTTAGGCATGAAAATGATCACCTAAACAGCCCTATTTTGGGTAAAAACACCCCGCTGGTGGCTACATATTATATACCGCCTAGGCCGCTCTTTAGGTGTTAAGGGTCGCTTTACTGGTGATCTTCTTTCATATCTTACTAACTCTTGGTCATCTTCCTTTCGGGACTTCGGTGAGACTTTTTCTATTGCACTAGACATATCGAAGGCCTTCGATAGAGTCTGGCACAAATCTTTAATTTCTAAACTACCCTCCTTCGGTTTCTATCCCTTCATCTGTGCCTTTGTCTCTAATTTCCTTTCCGGCCGTTCCATAGCTGCGGTTGTGGACGGCCATCACTCACTTCCTCACCCTATCAACTCCGGTGTTCCTCAGGGCTTTGTCCTATCTCCTATTATTTTTCTAATTTTCATAAATGATCTTCTCAACTGTACCTCAAGTCCCATCCATTCATACATAGACGACTCAACTTTACACTACTAAATTAGTTTTCCAGGATGCCCCAGCCAGCAATCCCTCAAAGACAAATGTAATGAAGCCATAGGACACTTATCTTCTGATCTAACTACTATTTCCAATCAGGGCAGAGAAAACCTTGTTGCCTTTAATGCTTCCAAAACCCAATTTCTCCATCTATCTACCCATCTGGTACTCCCAGCGGACTATCCCTTATTCTTCAACAATACAAAAATCAATCCTTCATCTTCTCTCAATATTCTTGGTGTCTCTTTTTCTTCTGCTCTCACTTGGAAAGACCATATTACCAGTCTTGCTAAGGCAGCCTCCCAGAAGCTGGGTGTGCTCAACTGCCTCAAGGGGTTCTTTACCCCTGCGCATCTTCTTGCTCTGTACAGGGGCACAGTGCATCCTTGTATTGAGTATTGTTTACATGTGTGGGGAGGATGCTCTCACACCGTACTTCTAGACAAAATAGAAAGGAACGCCTTTCGTATCATTAATTCCCGCCCACTCACCAACTCTCTGCAAACTCTCTTCGCCGCAATGTTGCATCTCTCTCGCTATTCTAGCGCTACTACAATAATCAGTATTTCTCAGAGCTCTCCCAGTGTATACCACCTCCTCTACGTAGGGTACGTGGTACCCCTCTCATTCTTTCTTCTATTCAACAGCTGAGCTCTTGAACTCTCTCCCAGAATCAGTCTTTTCCTCCTCCTATGACTTAAATTGCTTCAAACTAAGTGTGTCCAGGCATTTTGGCTCAAACGTCCCTCGAATTTGGCCCTGTCACTCTTTCATTTATGGGGGAGTCACTCGCTACAGGCAGTTCTGCCTTTTGTCTCCCCCACTCACATAGAAATACAAAATAAGATATCTCTATTTGACGATTGCCCACTACATTTTGGAGTGTCTTAGGTTTCATTCGCACAGAACTATCTTGCGCGACCGTATGCGGTGCCTGGGTGTAACTGATTTCACCTTGGGAGTCATCCTTGGTGGTACCGGATTAGACGACGTAAGACGGGCCCGTGTGGTTTGACTCCTCCGCAGCTTCTTGTAGACGTCGGGCCGTTTGGTCCGCCACTGAGCTTCCAAGGACTCTCCGCTGCAGTTACGAAGGCAGGGCTGTGGCGGGCGTGTCTTCACGTCCGAGTTTGTCCTTTACCAGAAACAAGAAACAAGATATCTCTATTTCAGTTACAGCCAGCATTATTATAATTATTTAACTGACATAGCCAGTTTGTCTATGCATATGTTATTCAAAATATGAATGTAATCCTACTCAAAGGTAAAATATTTAAGTAAACTTATATAATCTGTTGGGCTCCTCCGATGAAAACCTTATTTCTGTTACCTGTCCTATCTCACCAGTACGGCCATCCGTTCCTTCCAACCAGTGGCTCTTGTTACACTTTGGTGCTACCGACTGGGAGGCTCTTTAGCAGCACTTCTTTGATTTCCCATGCAATGAATTTTGTTTCCGTGGCCGGGGACCGTCCGAGTGTGCTGAGCGCATTACCGAGGTAATCATCTCGGGCATGGAGGCATACATTAAATATTCCTTCTCTTAAAAGAATTCTTAGTTTACTCGCACTCACTTCCTTGTCTTTTCCTCCTATATCCACTCTGACAGCACCACTGTCACTTATTCCTCTGACAAAGCTAAACTCTTCGTTCAAACTTTATCCAAAAACTCAACCTTGGATGATTCTGGTGCTATTCCTCCCCCCTCTCTCTTACTTATGCCTAATATTTTAATATCTTCTAACGATGAACTTTCTGCCCTCTCTGGGGGTAATACTAATAAGTTACATGGACCAGATGCTGTTTCTCCTGTTGTACTAAAATACTGTTCTTTCGTGCTGGCTCCCTGCCTAGGCAAACTATTCCGTCTCTGTCTTTCATCTAACTTCTCTTCATGTTGAAAGTTTACTCTTATTTAACCTGTCCCAATAAAGGATGACCGCTCTCAACCCTCCAACTATCGTCCCATTGCACTCACATCTTGCATCTCTAAAGTTTTCAATTCTATTCTTAATTCAAACTCTCTTTCTGAAAGTAGATTATGGGAAGACAAATGTCTTCCCATAATCTACTTTCAGATCGCCAGTATGGTTTCTGTAAGGGCCGCTCTTCTGATGATCTCTTTTATCTTAAACTTTAGAGATGTAAGAAATGAGAGCAATTGGAGAATAGTTGGAGGGATGAGAGCGGTCACCCTTCTTTTGGACAGGTTGAATGAGAGCAAATTTCCAGCAAAAAAGAAAGACATTAGAGGAAAGACAGATATGAAAAAGTTTGCCGAGGCAGGGAGTCAGCACAGAAGAACAGTTTTTGAGTACAGCAGGAGGAACACTATCCCGTCCGTGTACCTTTTTTGTATTAAGCCCAGATAGGGCAGAAAATAGATTATGACATTATTCATAAGTAAGTGAGATGGGGGTGGAGAGGGAGATATAGCACCGGAATCATCCAAGTTGGAGCTTTTAGCAAAAGTTTGAGCAAAGAGTTCAGCTCTGTCTGTGGAAGATGGCACCATCAGAGTGGAAAAGAGGAGGGAAATGATGAGGAAGAAAATTGTTGGAGAGGTTTTTGGCTAGATGCCAGAAAGCTTGAGAAGAGCTAGAGTTGGATAGTTCAGTGCATTTATTATTGATGAAGGAGTGTTTGGTAAGTCTAAGAACAGATTTGACTTGATTCCGGGCAGAAACGTAGGAAGAATGAGATTCTTGAGTTTGAAGATGATGGTACCATTTGAATGCTTCCTCCTTATTGCAGACAACTGTAGAACAATCGTGAGTAAACCACGATTGTTTCGCATTAGACTGAGAGAAAGAAAATGGAATGTATGCCTCCATGCCCGAGAGAATTACCTCGGTTATGCGCCCGGCACACTCTGAGGGTTCCCGGCCACGGAAGCAAAAATAATTTCATGAAATATCAAAGAAGTACTGCCGAAGAGCCTTCCAGTCGGCAGCACCAAAGTGCCACAAGCGCTGCCGGCTGTGAAGATCGGATAGCGGTACTGGAGAGATAGGACATGTCGGTAACAGAGATAAGGAAATGATCAGAGGAGCCCAACAGAGAGAAAAGGTTTACATAGCAAGTAGAAGCATTAGAAATTTGAAACATGTCAAAAATGTTGAGCCGATCTCCAAGGTGGTCAGGGATTCGAGCTGGGTCCTGGGCTAACTGCTCTAGGTAATTTAAGATAGAACAGGTGTAGGTTTGTTCTCAAGGTTGGTCAGTGAAATGGGAGGAGAGCCATTGGCAATGGTGAACATTGAAATGTCATAAAGTGGTATGCAAGTACCACTGTACCAGCTGTGCATCCAGTCCAAAAATATATATATATATAATATATATATATATATATATATATATATATATATATATATATATATATACAGTATACAGTATATATATATATATATATATATTGTTACAACCGGCACTACGAAATAAACAAGGGCACTTAATATTGGACTAGAAGATAGGATATATCTGCAACAATGGTACGCTATTTCCAAACCCTCGAACTATTAAGCCGGTGAACAAAACACTTAAACCCTCCAGAGTTAATCTACTGGATAACAGGGTATCAATTAACTAGGTTTAGTGCACTTCTACAAAGGCTTTCCGGTGACGGCAATGCCAACTCACAACAGGAGTACTTACGTTACTAAAATGCTCTCAAGTAATAACAATGCTTAAATAAACTATAACAAGATTTAATAAAGGAGTATATGCTTACGTTAACTTTAGTGTGAGTCTGAACTCAACACTAAACTCTTCAATGCTCTCTGAAAACACTGGAAGTCTAGTCCTACAGCAAACAGATATGGAATCTTCTGAAAACGTCTGATGCTCTAAGATGCTCGTCTAATATAGAACAGAAATAATGCAGGGGCAGGACACCAAAGCGTGTATCTTAACACCTTATTAGCGGGCTAGCGGTCTATTTATATGTACCGCCCAGCGGGGTGTTTTTAGCCAAAATAGGGCTGTTTACGTGATCATTTTCATGCCTAAATAAGACCCAGAGCGTAAAACAAGTATCTATCCCTGAAAGGGCATAAACAGAGCTTTCCAATGACACCATAACGATCCTTTTATGACGGCTAGTTTTCTTGCAACAACCGCGCAACACGAGTGCAAAAAGCATGTAATTCGGTACTTTCCCCATACAATTCAGTATGTAGCGAGTGAGAGAGGGAGGGAGGAGGTGGGATAGGTGTCAGTAGGTTCGCCGCGGTGGTCTGGAGCAGTCATACGCTCGCTACTCTCCTGCTACCACTTGTCTCTCTCTCTCAGCAACATTACGTGCTGAAATTGCCACACGACCTATGTCGCGCGCCGCCAGATAGTCCAGATTTATTATACTCGACTTATGTTGCGGACCGCTAGTTAAGGGTTAAATACACCAACAAGTAGGATACATATATATAAAACAAGGGAGTGCAACAACTCTGTGACAGCACTAATAATAGCCACTCAAAAACAGGACTTCCTTAGCCAACGTAACAGCCAAACTGGGTTGTGCACTATGCATCAACCTAGGCTAAAATAAGGCGTGAATAATTCCTAAAGCATACGCAATTAAAGTTAATAAACACAATGCTGTCTTTCTCACTAATAAAGTCTAGCAGCGGCATAAAAGGTACCAGGAGCCTAGGCAGAGCGCAAGCATGCTCGTAGCCTACTGTCTCCCCTTGAACAGATTTCCCTTATGTTACGTTAAGTGACTAGGAGGCTCTCTTGGTAAGTCCAGATCTCAAGTATCTGGTCTTACCCTGGCGCTCCACAAAGGTCAACAAAATGAGGTAGCAAGCATACGAGCAAGAGTAGGCAAAAGCCCTTCGCTTGTATGCTGCTACGCTCGCAAAGGAAAAATATGCACAAGGGTTACAGGCTACCTAGCTCCGTCGAAGTCGTACAGGCTCTGACTTGCCATATACATAACTCAGACAACGACTAAAGATACCCTCCACTGTCTAGCATTAAATAGTAGGAAAGAACAACTCAATAATTAGAAGCACCCCAATACTATGATACCATGTGACTATGACTCTAATAATCCCTAAAGCTAGTGCAAAACATATATGTGAGAACTGGTGCTGGTAATACGACTGGCCGACTATGGAAGTCGTATGCAGAACCAGAAGGGATAAGTAATTGAATAAAGACAAGAAGTATGGAAAAGAAGAAGTTCAGAGAGAGAAACAGTAGCAAAGAGGGTTAGATTGGGGACAGATCGCAAAGGACATCTAGGACCAAGCACAACATACCAAGCTCTGAAGAGGCACACGAGAAGGATGCCCGCACCACCTTACTAGGACAGCGGTCTCCGATCACAGACGACTACGTCATGAAGAGCAGGCGTCATATGACGCGTCAGGCCCGCCGGCCAATCACGAGCGGGTGGCGCAGCCCAAGCGAGGGATGCACACGTACATACACACGCACACACTACCACCTCGCTGCTCCTTTTCGTTCTCTCTCCTTGCAATTCACTCTACATATTTTATACTCTATCAATGATATAAAATACTTCCAAGTGTCACAGACAAGAATAAAGACCACCACTGATCTGTCTGTGACAACATGAACACTAAGAAAGAAAGAACATCGTTCTACGATTATTATAGCCCATTTCACTGCCCTGGCGAGCGCTAGCGAGTACGAGTACATTCTGGCAAGCTGGCCAGCGTAACAATATATATATATATATTTTCAGTACATACATAATAATTATATGAAGTGCCAATATTATTAGGGTAAGAAGACAAATGGGGTCTTTAACTGGGAAACTGAAATACCAATATAGACACAGAAAACAGTTTATTATAAAAAAATATATGCACAGCATATACAGGGTTCATACAGCTCTCAATGTAATACAAAATAAATGCAATATATCCAGTCGGAGTTGGGAGACTGGTGGTTCCTTGTAACTCCTCATAAAGGTCCTAGTGTTGTGGGAGTGATGAGTTGCTGGGTGGTAAGGTCAAGTCGTGGATTAATTTGGCCTAGTGGTCCCTATAGCCTCCGGTCAGACGTATGGCCAGGTGTTTGCTGTTTGTCCAGGCGACTTTCTCCTTCTCTCTTTGTTGCTGACCTGGGCTAGTTTATTCTTCTAAGATAGGGGAGTCTGTAGTGCGAATACTGTGACAGTACTTGCCCAGCCTTCAATGGGGGGATGTGACAATATGAGAACTTAACAAGGGATTGCTGTGGAAGAGGGAAACTGAGTTCTTCCAAGGGGCATTGAGATTTTGGGTGTCTGAAGGGAGGAACTCGACCTGCTGTGACGGCATTCGAGGATCTACTGACAAAAGGGGGAATCAAGGGAAATTAAAACTAGGGGCCAGAGTGAGGGGGCAGTTTCCTATGATGCTCCTTGGGACTGCTTATCGTTTGCGGCTAGAGGCATCATGCTACATGCTCTCTCCAGAAGGTGGCTCCAGGTCCTTGGGAGAGTTCTTCTGCCAGCTCCTCTTGCCACTCCCTGCTGAGTTGCTTGATGTAGTAGTTGTGGGGAATATGCAGGGCCTTCAGCTCCTGCAGCTCCATGCAATCCTTATTCTCCTCCTGCAAGTCGGTTGGCGGCAGACTAGATACGTATACAACAATTATTTTCCTTAATAGCTTGTCAGGACTGTCTTTAACATGTGTCTTTCTCAGGAAGTCTCTTAGGATTTCTTATGCTTTCTGATGCAGGGGAGAGCTGAGGCTGCTGCAGGTGCAGAGGGGAGGGAGAGGGGCAAGTTCTATAGTCTTATCTAGAGCGTTCGAACTTATGACTTCTGAGGCTGCTTCAGGGTCCTATAAGACCCTGGCCTGGAGTGTGAGGCTTGTCTGGTCTTCCTCACTGGGCCAATCACATGTCAGGGGGATGAAGGTTTTGGACACCTGATCCATGAAAAGAGAAAAACGTTCGTGGTGATGCGCTTCTCCTATGAAGGTCAGCCAATCCACAGCCGCCTCTTGCCAGTCCTTGCTCTAAGCTCCTGTTTTGTCAAGGGGTGCTTTAGTGGTACTGGGGGGCTCCAGCCAGAATGACAAGAGGGGCAATGGTCTGGGGCGTGTCGTCGGTATTCTGGAAGACGATGTGGCTCACGTCTACCTCTCTCTGGGCCACCCTCTTCATGTACTGTGCAATTTCCTGGTGCAATCTGGAGTCTGGGAGCAGTTGAATCTTGCTCTGGACTCGGGTGGTGATGTGGCTGTTGGCGTCAGTGGTTTGGGTGGTATGTTATGATCTGGTCCGATAAAATTGTATATATTTATCTATCTATCTATCTATCTCTATCTATCTATCTATCTATTGCCTGATGCCATGATCCCCGAAGACGCCCTCATGCACCTCTGTCCCCAGTCAGTCGACGCCCCTCCTCCAAACCAGCACCGCCTTCATTCATATACTTCATCACTCCATCCTTCCACCTCTCTCTCTGTTTACCTCTGCTTCTCTGGCCTTCCACTCTCACTTCCCATATATATATACAGTATATATATATATATATATATATATATATATATATATATATATATTATGTATATATATATACTGTTTATATATATATATATATATATATATATATATATATATATATATATATATATATATATCTCTTCCTTTGTCCATATTGAAATCTCTCATTATGTCCAGAAGCTTGTGTTAGTTGGTTCATTATTCAGGATTTCTTTGTGGCCTTTTTTGGAAAAAGAAGGTCGAGGATAGAATATCATTACTTTTAATGATTGTGTGTGTGTAAGCGTGTGTATATATTGGTGTGTATATGTGTGTATATATATATACATGTAGGTAGTGTGTTTATATGCATGCATGTTTTGTGTTTGTGTGTGTTTTTATTCATATATGCAAGTACGACCGATTATAGTTATATAGTCATACCCCCAGTTCTTGTCATGATCGGTGAAAACAGGTAACAATTTCTATATATGTTAAGTATTTTGGAAACGCTCAAGCTTTTCAAAAATAGGAAAGTGAACAATATTGCAATGTACACATTATTTATGTTTGGGTAGACTGCTTCAAGACCGTTAGTGAAGACTGATTGTAGCGTACGCTGCTGATTAGGTATTTCTATATATTACAAAACTGCGACCATTGTGCATGAGTGGTTATATAGGCTATATGGTGTGAGTGTACTTGTCTATATTTATGTGTATTTTGTATATTATGTCCATGTCCATTTTCCTATTTGGTGCAGACAATCGGAACTCTCTTGACCGTTGATATATAGTTGGGCTAGTTGTAAATATACTGTATATTATAGGTTTGACTCCTGCAAGGAGATAAAGAAAACCTACTATTTAGTAGTGGCCCCTCCATCATTGACGATTATGCCTATTACATAAGGCTACCTCTTCAAACGCTCATAAGCGTAGTTTGAATCTACCGCCGCAGAGCTCCGAGGACCTTCATCATAAGCACACGCAAAATCACTCATGGTTCGTCTTTATGATTGGGTTCTCACTACGAAAAAACTTCGTAACAAAATAAAAAATAAAAATAAAATAAGAATAACTATTCATAAGCTTTCCATATTCCGTGGATGTACTTCTGTGGATTCTTGGACCAGACGCTGACTAGCGCATTGTTCCGCCTTCGCTGACATATCAAGTATACCAAAATCCTTAATACATCAACGAATGGGAAGGGGATGGTCGGGAGGGCCCCAGTCGTCAATGATTACGGGGCCACTACTAAATATTAGGTTTTCTTTATCTCCTTGCAGGAGTCAAACCTATAATTTATTAGTGGCCCCTCCATCATTGACGATTATGCCTGATATCTAAGACTGGAGGGGGACATTCGTAATCATATCATAACCATTGCAAATATAATAGGCAGATAATCAAACAACCACATAGTATTCTTACTTTGTAAAAAATTATATATTTATGTATAAACTTTATACAACATATAAAAAGGGGTACAAGCAGGGGCGTGCTTAAAGAAGCCTGCTTGAGGAAAAAAGGTAACTATGAGAATCTGTTCACAGATCTGAAAGTTAAAGGCACCCCACTTAAATTAAGTGGTGAAAAATAAAACTTTATGTTTACATGTGCACATATAAACCCCATTATTCTAATGTGTATATTCCTTAAAATTAGACACAAAAAATATAATAAATTCTTGTACTATCGCAGATGTACTTACTAAAATGCTACTCGTAGTTGCAACTACCGAGAACTCTTAAAATTAAATTGCTTCAACAGTGTATCCCACTTAAAGAAACCATTGTTGTACTACATCCATTGTACCTCAACAACATTTCCCGTAGTCATTACTACAGAGAAATGTTAATCACAACACTTATACATTGTATCACAGCTCGTATATTCTGTACATATCCTCCGGCGGGGTCTAGGGTGTCTTATGTTTCACTGACTGCACCCCCCCCCCCCCCCCCTCTTTCTTAACCTAAACAATTAGTGACTTAGAGACCCATCTAGACCCTTTGCCGTAAAGCTACACATGGCATTGGTGGTTTGTCTAGTGCTACCGACAGGTATCGAGTAAAAAACGTATGATTTGAAGCCCATAGTTGAGTAGTAGCTATGTCTTCACCAGATTTTGTTTTGAGAAAACGTAAAGATACTGCCCATTTCCGTAAATCGTGGGCCCTACCCACTACGCCGGGATTACTCTCTTTAATGACTTCTACTAGCAGAGAAGCCATTTTACGTTTCATTAATCTTTTACCTGTACTCGATACCCATAAAGCACCTTGTTGGTTAAGAGGTGCCACTCTCATATATTTGGTTAAAGCTTGTACAGGACACAAATTATGGTGCACTTTACCCCGTTTCAACGCCGGCACTGTGAACTCTGAGAAAACATGTTCACTATGTTCATTCTTGGCGATGAACCCTGGGGAAGGTGCAATATGAATGCAATCATTTAGTCTACCAAACCTTATGCAATTAGGGGTGTTGCTCATCGCCGCCAGCTCAGACACCCTGTTACCAGTTGCCAAAGCCATAAGGAACACAGCCTTTTTTAATAGCAATTCAAAATCTGCCGTATTCTGATACAGACGGGAATGAAGCAAAGATAACGCTTTGTCAAGAGACCAGGTAGGCATGAGCTGACGGGGAGGTGGGCGGAGTTTGAAGCATGCTCTCATGAAACCCGTTTCTTCCGCTTGTGGTATGGTTAGACCTGTAAGGTCAAAGAATGGCACCCTGATAGCTGTTAAGTGATTTTTTAGAGTCACTACAGATAGACGTTTCTGTTCAAACAAATAGTTTAAATAACTAAAAACTAGTGCCACCGAAGGTACTGTCTGTTCTGTTCTAACTATCCAACAATTCTAAAAATTCTAAACAATTCTAACCATTATGAAGTACTTGCTATAAGGTCCATTTTTATTTCCCTCTCTCTAACCATTTAGGAAATACTTGCTACAAGGTCCATTTTCATTTATCTCTCTCTCTCTATCTCTCTATCTCTCTATCTCTCTCTCTCTCTATCTCTCCTTCCTCTCTTCTCTTCTCTTCTCTTTTCGGAGAAGAAATCGACTCGGCACAGGACAACCAGGAAGGAGGACCGAAGACAGCGAGGGCGGCAACCTGCGAAGGAATTAAATGCTAATCTGTCAAGAACCGCGAATTTGGATAAAGCTCCACCAACACGACCCAAATTCAAAACCGCCAGGGATAACGACCGAGGACCGATGTCAGCCATGAATGTAAATGTAGATCCGATCAGAACCAAAAATTTGATTAAAGAACGTTCTGTGAGTTCTAAAACGGCAACTTTAAAGGTTTTCTATGCAAACGCTCGTAGCATACGCAATACATTTTCAGATTTAGAGGAACTAGTGTTTACTGAAAATTATGATGTGATTGGTATAACAGAATCTTGGCTCAATACAGTAGATAGAGACTTTTTAGCAGAGTATTCACTTCCCGGTTATGTAATGTTTGAGAAAAGCAGAATAAATAAAAATGGAGGTGGCGTTTTATTTTATATCAAAGAAAGTCTTAACCCGACCCTCTTGTCAAAACCTCAAATTGTGAACGTCGACACATCTTTTGTGCTAATAAAGAATAATAAAGGTACAAAAATAATACTTGCATTAATATACAGACCTCCAGCTCAATCAGTGCAAACTGACCGAGAAATTTATGAACAAATTGCAGATGTAAGTAACTCACAAGATACCGTATTTTTTGGCGACTTTAATTTACCTGTGACCAAGTGGGGCGATACTCTTACTTCACACTCCGGACATGACTTGTATACGAACTTGCAAGAGAGTTCGCTTTATCAATTTGTTCGAACACCGACCCGTGGTAATAACGTTCTTGACATTGTACTTGCAACAAAAGAAGAATTAATAGAGAATTTGAATGTTGGTGATGAATTCAGTAACAGCGACCATCGTACGATAACTTTCACTTTAAACTTTACTAGTAACGAACCAAATAGTAGCATCGAAAAAGTCCCTAATTTCAAGAAAGCAAACTTTCATAAACTTAGAGCTATGTTTAAAGAAACTGACTGGAGCTTTTTAATTAACAATAACGACATAAATACATCTTGGAAGTTATTCGAAACCACTTACCTAAAAGCAGTGCAAGACTGCATACCATCGAAAATACGGCGTCCAGGCCATAATAATAAGCCCAAATGGTGGAATAAAGATATTTCAAACTGCCTGCTTGCTAAAAAATTTGCTAATGATAGATTAAAATCCTCACAAAATGACGAAGAACGGGTGAAATTTGTAGAGCTACGACGCAAAGCCAAAAAGTTAATTAAGCAAAGTAAAAAGACCCTAGAGTTACATATTGCGAATCAAAGTAAAACAAACCCGAAAGAATTCTATAGTTATATCAGAAAGAAAAAGTAGTTACTTCAACTGTTGGACCGTTAGTCGATGAAAATGGAGAATACACCAAAGACGAAGTACAAATGAGTAATGCCCTCAATACCTTCTTTGCATCAGTTTTTACAACAGAAGACCTCAGTGATATCCCTACACCATCGCCGATTCAGATTGATAATTCAGATGTTCTAAGCAATATCACCGTTACAGAGAGAGAAGTATTGAATTGTTTAGATAAACTCAAGGTAAAAAAAACGCCTGGACCTGATACAATCTCGCCTAGAGTTCTAAAGGAAGCTAAGGATGAGCTCTCCAAACCACTGACATTACTATTCAATAAATCCTTGCAGTCTGGAACTATGCCTGATCAGTGGAAGATAGCCAACGTAACACCGATATTCAAAAAAGGCAGCAAATCCCTACCCAGTAACTATCGTCCAATTAGCTTAACCTCAGTTGTATGTAAAATGCTAGAAACGGTCATAAGAGACAGACTCGTAAATCACTTAGAGGAAAATAACATGCTTAAAGATACTCAACACGGCTTTCGTAAAAAACGTTCCTGTTTAACAAACCTCTTAGACTTCTTCCACGATATCCTCAACCTCTACGATGAGAGTAAAGCTGTAGATATTATATACCTTGATTTTCAAAAGGCCTTTGACAAAGTTCCCCACAAACGTTTACTGCTAAAACTAAAAGCGCATGGAATACAAGACGGTGTGTTGAAATGGATAGAAAATTGGCTCAGCGACAGAAAGCAAAGAGTAGTCATAAACGGTAAGGCATCTAAATGGACCAATGTAAGTAGCGGGGTACCCCAGGGATCGGTACTAGGACCAATTCTCTTTCTAATTTACATCAACGACATAGATGAGGGTCTCACCTGTACAATCTCAAAATTTGCTGACGATACAAAAATTGCAAATAGCGTACTCTCAAAAGATCAAGTTGACGATCTGCAACACAATCTAGATAAATTGTCACATTGGGCCCAAATTTGGCAAATGAGTTTCAATGCGGATAAATGTAAAGTACTACATATCGGATACCTAAATGAGAAAGCAAACTATTCGATGAATGGCACTCAGCTTAAGAATGTAAACAGAGAAACCGATCTGGGAGTAACAATATCGAGTAACCTAAAACCGAGTCAACAATGTTCAGAAGTTGTTAAGAAGGCAAACAAAATAATTGGCTTTATAGGCAGATCATTTGAGCATAAATCCAAAGACGTAATCCTAACCCTTTACAATTCCTCAGTCCGCCCTCTTCTGGAATACTGCGTTCAATGCTGGTGCCCTTATTACCAAAAATACATAAACAAGCTAGAACGAGTTCAACGTAGAGTTACAAAATGATACCTAGCCTAAAGAACAAACCATACGAAGAGCGTCTTAGAGAATTAAATCTATTTCCTTTAACCCAGCGCAGATTAAGAGGTGACTTCATTCAAGTGTTCAAAATCATCAAAGGCATCGACAATATGAACTGTAGTAAGTACTTCACTATCGACCAATCTAATTACACGCGGGGAAACGGTTGCAAAATTATTGGTAAATCTTTTAACTACAACGAATCTAAGAATTTCTTCTTCAATCGAGTTGTCAACTTGTGGAATGGGCTTCCCCGAGACGTTATAGACTGCAGCACCGTTGATTCATTTAAATTTCGCCTAGACAAATATCTCGCATCAAACCCGCGACTGAGTGCGTTTGTAAATGAATAACTTTATTTTATCCTCCCCTCAGTTACTAACCCATATGTCCCCTACTAACTTCCTAGTCCTGCCACGTTAGTGGCAGGGCAGTAGTTCCCTTTCCAATGTTCCCTTACCCACTCTAAACCACTGTTTGGACACTTGATCCTCAGTGTTTTGGAGGACAAGTAGCCTAGAAGGGTCACTATATCTGTTGTTGCTTGATTTCCTTTGTACTCCTTTGTACTCTCTCTCTCTCTCTCTCTCTCTCTCTCTCTCCTTTTTATCCTGAACATCTTTCCATCCACTTTCAATCACCGCACTTAACCGTCTCATTGTTATTATTTTTTGGTTTTCTATAACTTCAGATCGCTCTTTATCATTTTAGTTATTTGTTTTTCCCTAACATCTTTCAATACCCAACCAGGCCAGCCCCCTCTCCTCCCCCAGTTTCTTCTCCCTCGCCCCCGCCCCTGCTCTCTCTCCCTCTCTCTCTCTCTCTTAACATTTTGTACAATTTAAGCATTTTTCCATAACTGCTGTCCTAGATTCGGTTACCCACTCAGATCCTGGCTCTCGCTCACTCTCTGGCTCTCTCCCTATCTTGATGTTGACAGCATTATTAATATCCTGAGCATTTATTAATACTCAACATCAGGGTGGCGTCGCCAGTGTAAGTAATCATAGGATATAATTGGCGTGCTTCCCTTCAATCAGTTAGATCTTTTAGTTGTACCGGTGCCCAATGCCGAGGATTTATACATTTAACCACTTAGCTTTAGGAGAAGCAGGCCAATTGCCCATCAGAAAGGTTGACTATGATATGTGATTTTTTTTTTTTTTTTTTTTTTTTTTTTTTTTTTACATATCCCATCAGAAAGGTTGACTATGATATGTGAATTTTTATGCATCCAGCCAATTATACATTAATAACAACAGCAATAATCTAGATATGTGCCAGGAGAGATTTCCCGGGGTTTCTGAAACAAGGGAGACATGGCAGAGATGAAAGCACCACGGGAAGATCAGGAGGTCGGCTTGGTAGAGGCAGAGGAACGGATAATCTTGGAAGACTATGGCCTAGCAGATACTAAGTGTTTTAAGTGTGGAAAAACCAATGCAAGAAAGAATTCGCGAAAATGTTCCGGCTGTCTTAGATCTATTCATTTATCTTGTGCTAAGCTGACAAAGAAAACATCAGGAGAACAACCAAACTGGAAATGTCTCGCATGCCCAGGGCCCACTGCAGAGCCAACCGGGGCAACACCGGTCGCCGACTTGACCCAACTTGTGACCAAATGGAAAGCGCGGATCCAGGTCCTTGCCCGGGTACCTAAAGGAGCCAGAATCCAAGTGGCGGAGGCCAACCATCATAAAGCAGGCCCTACAGCTCAAGACACCCCTCGCATGGGCACGGCTCCTGGGTTTCTCCTATGGGGCCCTCCGAAAACCACCCAGAACCAACATACAAGACCATCTTCAGGTTTCACTAGCCACCAGAGTGAAACGTCAAGTAGCACAGTATATGGATGGAAACAAACTGGTGGAACCCCCCGAACAGCAACCAAACAGGGCCCAGAAGCAACAGGACAAGGAAGAGGAAGAGGCTGAACAGCTACGTAAGAGGGTCGCGGCGAAGCTGGCGGATAGTGACATCAAAGAGGCCGTCAGACTGTTGTCCTCTTCAGAAGGTTTTGCTGGTCAAGGCACCGAAGTTGTTGAAGCCCTACAAGAAAAGCACCCACCTACACCTAGGGACCTAAACCTCCCCCCTGCCCCAAATGACCAGATGGCCCAACCTTTAGTTGTCACGAAGGAGCAGGTGGTTGCCGCAGTGACTTCATTCCCAGCAGGCTCAGCCGCGGGCCCAGATGGTATCCGACCCGCCCACCTCAAAGGCCCCTTGGGTCAGGGATCAGGAGCTGCTGGGGAGGCACTCTTGGAAACCCTCACCAAATTCATCAACATGGTTTTAAGAGGGGAAGTACCCGACTGTGCCACACCCCTATTTTTGGGGGCATCACTCTGTGCACTGGCAAAAAAAGATGGCGGTGTGCGCCCAATAGCAGTACGGAACACCTTCCGCCGCCTTGCCACAAAGGTGGGTTTGAAACCACTCTCGAATGGCCTAGGTCAACACTTAAGACCAGTTCAACTAGGTTTCGGAACTCCAGGGGGGTGTGAAGCTGCTGTACACGCAACCCGCACCTACCTCAGCCAAGCCCAAGAAAAACGAGTGCTTCTAAAGATTGACATGCGGAACGCATTCAACAGCATTCGCAGGGATGTCTTCCTCCGTGCAGCTCAAGAACACATCCCCACTCTGTACCCCCTACTTTGGCAGGCTTATTCCAAACCTTCAATCCTGATTTTTGGCGAGACGGTAATCCCATCAGCAACCGGGTTACAGCAGGGAGATCCAGGTGGTCCTGCTCTTTTCTCAATAGGGGTGGATGCAGCAGCTAACAAAGTAAGGTCAGAACTGAATGTATGGTACTTGGACGATGCAACCTTGGGTGGGTCAGTAGAGAACGTTCTAACCGACCTAAATAACATCGTAACTGACCTCGGCCAGGCTGGGCTAGTGATAAATGACACCAAATGTGAACTTGTCCTCCTCAACCACACACGTGAAGAAGGAGAAGAGACTCAGGCCCTGTTTCGAGGCATATTGCCAGATGTAAAGATCCTTCAAGAGCACCAGCAAACCCTATTAGGTTCCCCACTAACTCTGGCAGCAATCCCACCAGCACTTCAAGTTAAAAAGGAGGAGCTTCAACGTCTCGTGAGTCGCTTGATACACATCGATGCCCACTCAGCTCTGGCCCTTCTCAAGAACTGTTTCTCCATCCCAAAACTCCAATACCTCCTGCGCACATCGATGACTTACACGAACAATGGTGGCCTCCAAGAATTAGACAGCATAATCCGAGAAGCAGTGACCAGCATCACCAACGTGGAATTTAAAGAACGGAGCTGGACACAAGCCACCCTTCCTGTCCGCCTCGGGGGCTTGGGCATAAGGAGAGCCTCGGATATTGCCTCCCCAGCCTTTATCTCTTCCCTCGTCGCGACCAACGACCTTCTAGTGTCCATCCTTTCTTCTCATCCCGGAATGACACTTAATGGGGACGTAACAGTAGCGATTAACACCTGGAAGGAAAGTACAGGAGCAGAGGAGGAGCCTCAGGGTACCTCCAGGAGCAAGCAGAAAGCGTGGGATACCATCTCGGCGAAGAAAACTCAAGAAAATCTCCTAACCAATGCAGACCAGGTTGCAAAAGCACGCCTCCAGGCAGCCGCCCGTTCGGAGAGTGGCTTGTGGTTACACGCCATCCCCATCCCACCTCTCGGAACTCACTTGGATGCTGAAGCGCTCCGGGTTGCCATCGCGCTCAGAGTGGGTGCGGCAGTTTGTCACCCACACACTTGCAAGTGTGGTGGGGGGATGGATGCTCAAGGTCACCATGCCTTGTCATGTAATTACAACGCAGGCCGCCTGCCAAGACACTCTGCACTAAATGATGTCATAAAACGGGCCCTGCAGAGTGCTAACCGTGCATCAATCCTCGAACCACATGGACTTCTCAGAGAAGACGGCAAACGGCCAGATGGGATGACCACTTTCCCTTACAAGAATGGCCGGTGCCTCGTGTGGGATGCCACATGTGTTGACACTTTCTCCACAACCAACATCGCCAGAAACGCCGATGAAGCAGGTGAAGCCGCCCGGATAGCAGAAAATAAAAAGCGAGAAAAATATCAAGCCATCGCCAGAAATCATCAGTTCGAGCCCCTGGCATTCGAAACTTCAGGAGTCTTCGGCCCTACCACCCTTAAGATGGTGAATGAAATAGGCCGTAAAATCAGAGAAGTTTCAGGAGAACCCCGGGAAACCCTCTGGCTCAAGCAAAGACTAGGGATGGCTATCCTCCGGGGCAATGCCACCAGCGTCATGAGCTCAGTTCGACTGGACTGGGTCATGCCACTGTGTGAGGCCCGGGCAGGAGTGGTGTATCCGTAGTCTTTCCACAGTAGGGTAAAACAAATCATAAACTTTATTTGTATTTAACATGTGTGATGCACATAAATAAAAGGGGATGTGTCGGATGGTTGAAAGCCACAGTTGCTCGCGCGTTTGGGGCTAGCAACACGTATTATGAAAAACATGTATCCTCCTTCATTCACTGTCCCCCCCTTCACTCACTCAACCCCACAATTTGCCGGAGGATAACAGGTTTTTCACAATACGTAGACGGAGGTCTTTTTATTGTAGAAGTAAAGGACTGCCAATGAGATTGATATTGCCTCTTGGTAGATTGTGTGTACTGATTCATAAATTTATCTGTCACGTTTCTACCATACGGCGTTAGCCACTTGGCCTCCTGAATGTCCACAATGCAAAAGTCAGCGAGGTCTTTAGGTTGCCAATCGTGTCTTAAGTGGAAATACCCGACCGGGAGCGACACCGGTTTCGGGCACCACGTTATCAATTGCTGGTACCACAACTGCGCTGGCCACAGGGGCGCGATTAACGAGACTACGCCTCGATAATCCTGTAGTTTGTTGACTACGTGGCACATTAGAGAAGCGTCTGGTGGCGGAAACAGATAAATGGAACTCCACATGTTCCAATCCGTCACCAATGCGTCGGGCCCCCCCGCCGGCGTTAATGTCCGGCGTGTGAGGTACTGAGGGAGTTTGTGATTCTCCTCTGACGCAAACAGATCCACTTGTGGACGGTAAGGCTCTGCAATCATTTGATCGAAAATGTTCTGCTGGAGTGCCCACTCTACTGTTGTGCTCTGTCTCCGAGACAGAGCTTCTGCCCAGACGTTTGCTACGCCTGGGAGATATGATGCATGAAGATGAATGTTCAGCTTGTCGGCTAGAACAAAAATCTTTTCTGACCCGTCTAGCAACTTCCGAGACCTCGCTGACCCTTGTTTCTGAATGCAGTGAACTGCATTGAGATTGTCCATCCTGAAGGCCACCGATTTTTCCCGTAAAGTAGAGCCGTGAACTTGAAGGAAATACAAGGGGACTAGTAACTCTTTTACATTTATGTGGGAGGTTTCTGAATGGGACCAAAGCCCTTGACCCTGATGCCCGAGGTTTGACTGAAAGCCCCAACCTATCGTCCCTGACGCATCCGTGTCCACCCATACCGTCGGCGGAGGAGAGGTCCATGACATGACTGAGTGCAACATTTCCCTATTCGCCCAGACCGCTAGTAAGCTGTGTATTAATGTTGGGATAGGCCATAATGTTCCCGCCGGTAATAGTGGGAAATATTTGTTGCCCTCCAAGATTAAACGTTTGACTTTCAACCGGCCCAACTTCACAGTTAGTTGAACCCAGTTGAGAGAACCGACTAGAGATTCCCAGAGTCTCCGTGTCGTAGTCAGACTGTGGAGAAACATACAAAAAAAAATGCGAAATCTGTTTCGATTGTCCACACTCTGACTCAGAGTGAGAGATGCTGTGTCCCAGACCAGCCCTATCCACTGAATTACTCGTGAGGGAACAAGGTTTGACTTTACTAAGTTGACCTTGAATCCTAGAGATTTGACATGGTTTAACGTAATGTTGACATGAGTGTTGCATAACTTTTCTGTCTCTGCCACCACCAGCCAGTCGTCCAGATACCACAAGATCCTGATCCCCTGTTCTAAAATGGGCATCAGGGCTTGCCGGACTAATTTTGTGAATATGCGTGGCTCTAGGTTCAATCCAAACGGAATCCTTTGAAAGACATAAGTCTGATGCATTATTCTTAAAGCCAGATTTTTTTTAAATCTCTTGTTTACCGGGACGTGCCAATACGCGTCTGTCAGGTCTAATGAACACATCCACCCTCCCGGCGGAAGTGTTAGCCTGATTTGATTCACTGTCAGCATCCTGAAGGACACGTTGTGAATGTGGAGATTCAAATAAGACAGGTCTACGACCGGTCTCATCTGAATACTGTCCCTTTTTGATACTAGAAATAGGTTGGATGTAAACACCGGGTAAGTCGGGGGGACTGGGATAATGACACTCTTGGTAATCATCTCCTGAACTAGTGACTCCACCTCTAAAGAAACATGATTGGCCTTTGTCGGCTGACGTAAGCGAGGTCGCCGGAGCCACTGCCAAGTGATGCCTTTGCGTACCACAGTCCTCGCCCATGTTCTTAATGGCCATGCCTGATGACACGCCCGGAATGACCCAGTTAGCAGACTGGGGTTCGCCGGCTGGACTACCCTCTGTTCCAACACGCCTTTGACTGGCCCCGGGAGTGAGAGAGACCTTACTTTTTTGCTGGTGGTGGTGTACCCTTGGACGACTGGCCGGGTTTGGCTGGAGGTGGGCCCTGACCTGGTCGTTGGTGAAACCTGTGGCCTTTACCTGAGAATTTACCCTGTTTATACCTGAACTGAGCCTGACCCTGGGTGGAAGGGGACTTTGGCTGATGAAAAGGCTTAGACCCACTAGCTTGAGCTTTCGAAACTGGTTTGGGCTTAGGGAAAGTGAAGGTAGGCTTCTTAGGTTGAGAGGGACTTTGTTTGAATGCTTGTGCCATATTGAAAACAGTCTTCCAAACTGCTGGTGATATCAAAGAAGGAGTTAGAACTGGAGACAGAACTACTTGGCTTGCAATACGGTCAGGAAGTTTCTTCACTAAGAACATCCTCAGATCCTGCCTTGCTCGAACTGCCTCTAATAAGGCTGTCCGAATATCTCCTAAAGACTGAATGGAAGTTTGGAGAAGCAAGCGCCGGGAAAGTTCAATGGCGTTCCTGACTTCCGCAGCTTCGATCGCCTGAGAAGAGCGTAACATAGACTTTGTTACTTGCTGGGTAACAATATATTGCGAAAACAGTCTAAACGCTTTTCCTCTTAACCTAAACTCGCGGTCTAGGTGAACTGAGGAAAAGGATCTTTTAATTCGCACAAATTGATTTTAGGGGCAGCCAAGAAATCAAACAAAGCAGAGGGGACTCCTCCGGCACTAAAAACCGGAAGAGAGAACCAAGCATGGTTTTCTTGAGGGATTTAGTGAGAAGATTTTGAAGTGAAAGTAGTGGCAAAATTTTGAGCCTCTGTTTCCCATTCCACCCAAGGTCCCGTACCCAACTGCCCCACCTGCAAGACTGGATTAGAGGCTGAGTCTGTGATCGGAAACATATCCAACTCCGGCGTCAAAGCAGAAAGTGCCTTGATGTAGTTAAAGCCATCATTCTTAGTCCAGTCAGAAAATAGCTTTGAAGCTGAGGCAGGGGGTAGGGCTGGTGTTGATGCATACACAAAAAGTCATGGTTATAATAACTTGGAATGGCCTTAATATGAACATCTAAAACATTTCCTTGACTATCCAATGCTCTGAGTTTTCTAGACTGATTGCCTTGGATTACCCACTCATGTGGTACAGGGAGCTCCCCCGAAATAGTAGCTTGTGCTGCCTCTGGCTTAGTTGGTAACATTGCTACCCATGACTCATCAGGCCCGTATAAAAGAGGCATAGCTCCTTTTTTGACTGGTGCCTTGTCTAAAGGGGGGGGGGAGTTATGTCTGATATGACTCGCACATTGGAAGTAGTGAGAGCTGCTGTGCCTGGCACATTGGAAATTGGATCTGACACAAGAGGAGGGTTAGGTATTTTAGCTAAAGCAATGGATGTAGCCAGAGGTCGCACATTCGTCGACGTCGCGGGAGCTCCCATACCAACTGTAGGAGTTTCTGGTGTAGGGCCAAAGAACTTATTAAGTGCATTTAATAGTAATCCATCAATCTCTTCTGTAGTTACATACCTAGCAGATGACGAACTCCGTGGAGATTCGACAGTACCCTGAGAGTCGTCTAGATGGTGACCTGACTCTTCAACTTCCATCTCTGAGACCAGAGAACGCTGTTCTTCATCCCTTAAGTCTGGCCTATCATGGGAAGATCCCGCCGAAGCCGGGACCTCCACATGCCGCCATGTTAAATCTGGGATAGAAGATGGTACATCGGCATCCCGGTGGACATCAGCCACTACTTGAGTCACAAAAGGATGTGTGCTGTCCTGCCAGGGCTGTGAGTATCGCCATACACCTTGGCTGTGGCTGTTACTCGCTTGCGAGCTTGGTATACTCTCCAATTGGGAGCCCTCACCCGAGCACCCTAGAGGTTTATAGTTTCTGTAAGATACTTCTAAATCTGAGGCTGGCACACGTGACCTGGTAGAAAAAGCATGAATATTAGGTGATGAAATTTCCGCCGGGGCATCCTCCACCACACTCTCTGACTCCACCCCCGACCTGTCAGATTGGATGTTAGACTTGGTGGGGGTAGAGGCAGAAAGCGGGGTACAAGGCTCCGGCGACAGCCGTGAGTCCTTTCGCGCCGGAGGATCCCTTTTGGATGATTTATGACTCCTACTTGACTTATGCTTTTTTTTTTTTTTTTTTTTTTTTTAAAGAGAGAATGAACGGAGGAAGGAAAAACACAGGTAAAACAAAAAGGTCCATGTGCCTAAAGGCATCCTCCATTCATAAAATGTTTGTAACAACTGGATTTAAACATTTGCAGATTGTAAGTTTGTGGAAAGCAATTCGAGGGAAGTGAATTCCAAAGAGTAGTAGCTCTGGGGATAAATGAATTCTGATAAGCAGAAGTTCTGCATTGTGGAGGAGAAAGTGTAAATTCATGGGCGCTCTCAGCTGCCCTAGTTCTACGCGGAAAGATGTGGAGAGGCGGCACAATTGAAGCAAGTTCCTCAGAACAATTGCTGTGAAAATATCTGTAGAATAATGCAAGGGATGCAACGTTTCTTCGTATGGATAATGTAGGAAGGTCCTGTGTGATTGCAGGGTTATTGATTAATCTAATAGCTTTATTTTGAATTTTGTCCAACTGCCTCAATGCAACCACTCCACTTCCACCCCACAGAGGTGAACAGTAATCCATCTGAGAACGCACATGACTTTTATATATCACGGCCAACTGCTCGTCAGTGAAGAATTCTCGAACTCTGTACAGGAGTCCCAGTTTTTAGAGGCATTCTTAGCAATGCTTCTAACATAATGTGTCCAGCTCAAGTTAGTAGTTAATGTTACACCGAGAATGTCAATACTAGGGGAAGTGGGAATATTTACATCATTAAAAAATATATGGGAGTCAGTGAGATTCTGTCGGTTAGAAAATTGAATGTATTTGGTTTTCTGTGCATTAAAGGAAAACTAGATTCTTTTGTCCCCATCCATTAATTCTAGAAAGGTCCTGGTTCAGAGAAATTGCAGTGTTTATTTTTGAATTTATAAGATCGGGTTGGGTGAAAGAATTGGTAAATGTGAAGGAACTGTGGAGTGTTGAGTCATCTGCGTAGGAATGTATTGGATTATGAGTGGTAGATATGAGATCATTGATATGAATGAGGAACAGAATTGGGGCCAAAACTGATCCCTGGGGAACACCAGCATTTATTGAGTGAAATTGAGAATAAAGGCCATCTACCATTACACGTATTTTTCTGTTATGAAGATAAGAAGAAATTAGTGGAACTAATGATGCAAGGCCGTAGTGTGACATCTTCGACAATAAGGATTGATGCCAGACTCTATCAAATGCCTTTGATATATCCAGTGCTATTGTATGTGTTTCACCATGTTGGTCTGTAGCTTGGTTGATTTGATGCGTAAGAAGGCAAAGCATGTCTGCAGTTGATCGACATCGTCTAAAACCATATTGCCTATCACTGATTAATTTATTATTCTCAAGATGCTTAATTATGTGATTATTTAATATAATTTCAAAGACTTTACCAAGAGTGGAAGTTATAGCTATTGGTCTGTAGTTTGATGGATCTGAAGAGGCACCTTTTTTAGGAACTGGATGGATGTTTGCTTCTTTCCAGGGTACTGGGAAGCATGAGGTATGAGTACACAGACGGAAAAATTTTGCCAATACAGGAGCGAGCACCAAGGAGCAATTCTTAAGTACTATTGGAGGAATTTCATCTGGACCAGGAGCCTTATCTACTGAGAGATTCTGCAAAATAGTTTTGACATGTCTGGTGTGGATCTTCAGTGAGGGAATTTCAGGCGAATTAAAATTAAGTATAGGGACATCTTGATTTATTTCATCTAAGGTTGAGTTGGTGGAGAAAATATCCGCAAGAAGGTTAGCTTTACCTCGTGGGTCACTTACAAGATTGCCAGTCGGAGATTTTAATGGTGGAATGGATGAAGCAGTAGTGAAGTTGGATTTAAATGAGTTAAGAGTAGACCAAAATATTTTGTTATCATTTGGATTATTTAGAAGTTTATTTGCCTGCTTGTGGAGAAAGTTTGATTTAGTTAGGTTTAATACAGTTTTGGCATGATTTCTGATGTTTCTAAAGTAATTAAAGGCTTCATGAGTTTTTGATCTTGTGTATGCATTGTAGGCTATTGCTTTTTGTTCAGTTACTCTAGCACAATTATGGTCAAACCATTTAGGTGAATTAGATCTTTTACTGTACTTTTGATGAGGAATAAAAGTTTCCATTCCAATTTTTACAAAATCTTGTATGTGGCTCAAGGTGGAGTGTGCATCATTAGAAAAGAAAGAGGTCCAGGGAATATCAATAAAGAAACCCTGAAGACCCTCCCAGTCTGCCCTATCGTAATGCCATTTAGTCACCAAAACAGGTTCAGAGTGGGAAGGTGTGGTAGGTGATAGACAGGTGGCCTGTATCAGACAGTGATCAGAAGATCCAAGCGGGGACCTCACTGTAACATCATAATTTTCTGAATTGGTTGTTAAAAATAAGTCCAGTAGGTGGGAATTATGATTAGGATTATCTGGTACACGGGTGGGTTGGTTGACTAGTTGAGTGAGATTAAATGAGTCTGCAAATAGCTCACATTCAAGACCAGCATCATCAGTCCTGGCTGAATGAGTGAGCCATTCAACATTATGGACATTAAAATCACCCAACACAGTGATTTCAGAAGAAGCATTTAAGTTGAGGACACTGAGTTGTGAGGACAGAGAATCAAAAAGACTTTGCTCTGAAGGAGTATTTGGGGAACGGTAGAGGCAACATATGTATTTAAATTTACCAGCAGAAATTAATTTTTATATAGAATAATCAAAATAGGGACAATTGAAACTAGCTTAGTACTAGTAATGTCTTTAGGTCCCCTACTCTCTTCCTTTTACCTCTTCTTTGAAGGTGAAGCAGAGTGGCCCGAAGCTTTCACCTGCTTCCTCAGGGGTGACCTTGATTTGGGCCTCGTCGCCGTTGCCGAGGGTGACGGTGAGCGAGGCCTCTTAGATTTGCCGGGGGAGGGTGTGGCAACCTGTCCCCGCCCAGTCTCTGAGGTCTTACGTGCACGTATCTTACACTTAGGGGGGCATGTTTGATAATTAAAAGCTGCCATAGCTCAAGGTTATCACATTGCAATGCTTTATGTGCTACATTCGTTGAATAAGTAGCGAGAAGTTGTTTCACTTCTTGCAAAGCCACCGCCGCAGTATTATCCTTTCGAAATAAAACTTTAACACTTAAGAGGTTACGAATAGTACAATTCTGTGTAACCCATATCCCGCGTGACCGATCTAGGCATTTAACACATTTAATGCAAAGCTTGTGTGCAAAAATAGGGATACCTGAGCATAACGGCGTTGAACATAAAGCAATGAGAGGTTCTAGTGCCGACATGACAGAGACTGGTGGAAATCTACCCCACCCCCGGGATCTACCTGGTCATCTGGCGCAACGCCGGTACTCCGCCCTGGAAAGAGAAAATTTCCAGGAATTAATGCTCATAAGGTTACCCCAAAATGTTTCAAAAGCATGTGTCACAAAACCGCTGGTCAACGAATCGTAGCCCTCAACCACTACTTTTCGTTTTCCTTTAGTTTCATATTAAAGATTTCAGCATATCTTTACCTGTCCAAAAGATTTAAGCATATCTTCTGAATCTTCATAAAGATGAAGCATATCTTTATTAATATGAAGTCTTTCAAGTATCCCTTTACACTTGAAACACTAGTAAGATTCAGGCATCTTTTTATCCCATAAAAAGTCTAAGCCTATCTTAATCTCTAATCCGACTTCTCCCAGAAGCCCTCATAGATCGCCGTCTTGAAGGCCGTGATACCCTATTGTATCAATCAATTGTTTGGCAAACCATAGCGAATTGCAAATCCGTTAATATAACCACCCGAAGGTGCAACCGCCGGGTTTTTTATTAAATGTCAAACCAATTGTACCTGTCCCAGACCTCTTTGTAAAAAGGTCGCCGGGAGGGAAAGACCAATCAAACAAACAGCATTTTTTCAATGGCTTTGAAAAGCCGAGACAACCATATCCAACAGGTGTCAGCATGATCATCTAGATAAATGTGTGGAGCCCACCTCGCCGGGAATAACACAGGAAGCCTGATCACAGGAAGCCTGATCACAGGCTCGACCACAGAGAACGCAGTTTCTGATGAGCCCTCGAGCTACCAAACTCGCCGGGGTAACTACCGATTTTAACCAACTTGACTAAAACCCGGTAAACAACACGGCTTTCTCGGAGCAATCGAGAAAAAACGCCGGAAAGGCAACCCACACCAAACAGAACGCAATCTGATAAACATAATCAGACACACAGTCCGAAGCTCCTGGAACAACCAATCACAACTAAATCAGGACACACATGACACATGAATACATTTTTTATCATAATAAACAATGAAAACACTTGCATATGTGAAAAAACTATGAGTGGCTGGCTAGGCCTTGTGAAAACGGAATAAACACTTAATGACGTCGAAACACAATCGAAAAGCACTCCATCCCATCAAAACTGGAACAGCCGCCACATCAACATCGTAGAAAAAACCCGGGTAAGGGTAATACTGACTCGGGACCCAGAAAGAACTCTACTACGTGAAGAAAAATACACCAGGAACGTCAGTACAAAACAAAATAGGCTACTCCATCTGAAAGATACATAGAAGCCCGACATCGCGTAGTTAAAGCCTCCTAACAAGCTAGGACTGAAGATGGCTAAACACGAAAAAAAACGTTTCAGAGCGTTCTCAACTCGGCCACGAGGGTCCGTCCAAAATAGACGCCCCAACAAAACCGACCCAAAATACACTTGTTCTGCGAGAAAACCACCCATGACACCCCTGCTAAGCTAATCCTAACCTTACTCAAGATATCCCAGAGTAAACAAATGAGAAAAAACTCACTAGGGACGCAAGAATGCGGAATCAAAGCGGAGCACTGTGGGGGGACACGTCCGGGTGGGGTGAGCGCAGAGCAAGGAAGGCGGAAAGATGCACTAGTCAGCGTCTGGTCCAAGAATCCACAAAAGTACATCCACGGAATATGGAAAGCTTATGAATAGTTATTCTTATTTATTTTTATTTTTTATTTTGTTACGAAGTTTTTTCGTAGTGAGAACCCAATCATAAAGACGAACCATGAGTGATTTTGCGTGTGCTTATGATGAAGGTCCTCGGAGCTCTGCGGCGGTAGATTCAAACTACGCTTATGAGCATTTGAAGAGGTAGCCTTATGTAATAGGCTAGTCAATGATGGAGGGGCCACTAATAAATACAGATATGTATACGTAGCGCGTATCCATATGAATATACAGATATATATAATCCCTCAGAAACCTTCACATATTTGTTTATATAATCCCTCAGAAACCTTCACATATTTGTTTATATAATCCCTCAGAAATCTTCACATATTTGTTTGACTCTCTCAGATTTTGAGATTTGTAGAATTATCACTACCATCTGGACATTAACTCTTTCATTGCGGGGGTTTGGCCTTAATTGAGCTTCATTCCTTGCACATTTTCATGTTCATGCCAGAACGTAATACAATTATATATCCGTGAAAGTAAAGTAACTGAGCTTTCCAATGACACCTGAATTATCTCTGTATGATGTCTGGTCGTCTTGCAATGATCTTGCAAAGGTCGGCCAAAATCGCTAAAATTGAGTGGTTATGAGCTGTTTTCGCTATGTGTAACGCTGCAGTGAACTAGCAAACAGCTGTAAGTTACATCAGTGCCGGCCCAGACCTGGTGGGCGATGGATGAAGGGGTCCTGCGCTGCCCGCAACACCTTGCCTCACTCCAAGGATACATATTATGAGGATTTCGATGCTTGTCTGGTGACGGTACTTGTCAGGAAGGGGTTAAAAGTCCATTAACCTGATAGCTTCTCGCCCAACTACCAAGAGTGTAATCTGAGAAGTCCTCCCCTTCCCCGACTCTGTCTCTTTTGTCTTGCCGCAGCTTAGCACGCACCTGTGAGGTCCGTGACCCAATTTTTTTATTTTTTTATATGTGAGTTAGGGAGACAAAAGGCAGAACTGCATGTAGCGAGTGCCTCCCCCATAGTTAAAAGAGTGACAGGGCCAAAATCAAGGGACGTTCGAGCCAAAATGCATGGACACACGGAGTTTGAAGCAATGTAAGTGATAAGAGGAGGGAAAGACTGATTTTAGGAGAGAGTTCCAGAGCTCAGCTGTTGAATAGAAGAAAGACAGAATAACATTTCACTCTTGGGTCAGAGAGTTGCACAGAGTAGAGGTGGGATTGTGTTGCAAGACGGGTACCACGTACCCTGCGTAGAGGAGGTGGTATACGCTGGGAGAGCTCTGAGGAACACTGATTACTGTAGTAGCGATAGAATAGCGAGAGAGATGCAACATTGCAACGAAGAGAGGGAGTTTGCAGAGAGTTGATGAGTGAGCGGAAATTAATTATACGAAAGGCCTTCCTTTTCCTTTCTACTTTGTCTAGGGGTGTGGTGTGAGAGGATCCTCCCCACACATGTGAACAATACTCAATACAAGGATGCACTGTGCCCCTGTACAGAGCAAGAAGCTGTGCAGGGGTAAAGAACCCCTTGAGGCAGTTGAGCACACCCAGCTTCTGAGAGGCTGCCTTAGCAAAACTGGTAATATGGTCCTTCCATGTGAGAGGAGAAGAAAAAGAGACACCAAGAATATTGAGAGAAGATGAAGGATTGATTTTTGTATTGTTGAAAAATGAAGGATAGTCCTCTTGGAGTTCCGGATGGGTAGATAGATGGAGAAATTGGGTTTTGGAAGCATTAAAGGCAACAAGGTTTTCTCTGCCCCAATTGGAAATAGTAGTTAGATAAGAAGACAAGTGTTGCATGGCTTCATTACGTTTGTTTTTGAAGGATTACTGGCTGGGGTGTTCTGGAAAACTAATTGAGTAGTGTAAGGTAGAGTCGTCTGCGTATGAATGGATGGGACTGGAGGTACACTTGAGAAGATCATTTATGAAAACTAGAAAGAGAATCGGAGATAAGACAGAGCCCTGAAGAACACCGGAGTTGATAGGGTGAGGAAGTGAGCGATGGCCGTCCACAACCGCAGCTATGGAACGGCCAGAATGGAAATTAGAGACAAAGGCACAAATGGAGGGATAGAAACCGAAGGAGGGTAGTTTAGAAATTAAAGATTTGTGCCAAACTCTATCGAAGGCCTTCGATATGTCTAGTGCAATAGAAAAAGTCTCACCGAAGTCCCGAAAGGAGGATGACCAAGAGTTAGTAAGATATGAAAGAAGATCACCAGTAGAGCGACCCTTAAGGAAGCCATACTGGCAATCTGAGAGCAGATTGTGAGGAGAATAATAATAATAATAATAATAATAATAATAATAATAATAATATTTATTCAGTTAGCAATTTACAGAGTTGGTACCACATAGTTTGTTACAAATATGACATGTACCAGCCTTGCATAATTCCAACTAAGGATAGCCCAATAAGGCTGTTAGGCGTATTTCCATTGGGGTCCTTGTGGGATTAGGTTAGCTGGGGAAAATGGGGAGGATAAAGAAATAGATACTTTAGAGAAAGTATTTCTAGGGGGTTATTTTAAGATACCTTACATCCTATAGTAAATATCAGTAATCCGTAATCAGTAATCATTTCAGTTTGGTTTGTCTATCTCTTATGTCGCATTTAGTAGTAGACTTAAGCTTTGTGCTCCCTTCTCGCAGCTGTCCGGTTCAGGTGTTCCTTCAGGCTACGTCTGAAGGAATACAGTGTTCTCTTTTCACGGACTGACTGGGGTAGGTCGTTCCAGTCTTTGATGGCGGTGAAGAAGAATGTTTGCTTACCCTGTCCTTGGATTCTCGGTACCTTAAAATTAAACATCCTGTTTCTTGTATTATGTCCACTCCTCTCATTTGCTTTAACAAAATCATTCTTTAGGTACTCTGGAGCTCTGTCATAGAAAATTTTGAAGGCATTAGTGAGCCTGATTTGTTTGGCCCTGTCAGCGACATTGAGCATACCTAGTGACTGAAGTTGTTCCTGGCCAACATGTGATCTGGGTCCTAGGTTCAGCATGAACCTAACCATTTTATTTTGAGTGACCTGAAGTTTGTGCTGTGCTGATTTAGATGATGCAGAGTACCAGGATGACACAGAATAGTCAAAATGACATTGAACAAGCGCTTGGCAGAGGGTCTTTTTGGTCGCCGCGGGCAAGCATCCCACCTGTCTATACAGGTATTTTATACGTGCTCTACACTTACTCAGGATAGATTCCAAAATTGTTTCACCTGACAAACTCGCGTCCAGTTTTAGTCCGAGATATTTAACTTGTGACACTGTTGTTATAGGAATATCATTACAGTTGACCGAGAAGCCCACAATGTTTTTCAGTTTGCGTTTTGTTCCACATAAGATGGCTTCCGTCTTGCCCAGGTGAAGAGGTAGTCTATTGTCCACTAGCCATTCACTACATGATTCTAGTTCTTTGGAAAGTGAAGCGGCAATACTTATTGGATCTTTTCCTGAAACCAGGAGCACGCTGTCGTCTGCATACAGTAATAATTTACATGAGACGCTCAGTTCCATGTCGTTCACATAACAGAGAAAGAGTAAGGGACCAAGGATGCTTCCCTGCGGGACCCCACAGTTAATTGGCATAGGATCAGATATATTATCGTCAATTTTGACTCTTTGGGTTCTACCACTAAGATAAGATTTAAACCAGTTCACAGATCCTATGCCCATTGCTTGTAGTTTATTACATAGGATATCATGGTCTACTGTGTCAAACGCTTTTTGTAGATCAAGAAGAACCATACCGGTGTAGTTACCTTTAGACATTTCTTTACGAATGTGATCCGTTAAGTGGATGAGACAGGAGTCTGTCGAGTACATGCATCTGAAACCTGATTGAAACTTATAGAATAGATCATTTTGTTTGAGGTAGTGTTCAATTTGGGTGTATACCGCTCTTTCAAGGATTTTAGATACAATACATAATATGCTAACTGGTCTGTAGTTACCAACTTCTAGTTTATTTCCTTTCTTGAATAGAGGGGTTACAATAGCTTCCTTCAGTTCAGCAGGTACAGTGTTGGTGTTAATTGACAAGTTGATGATGTGGGTTAGGGGGCCTGCTATACCAATGGCTCCATCTCGAAGAAATTTGGCAGGAATTTTGTCTGGTCCTGTGCTTTTATGTACATTTAGGTTAGACAGCTCGTCAAAAGTGTATTTTGGTGTAACATTTTGCAATCCAAATGTGTTTGGGTGTATGTTTTTATCTCTGTAGAAATTTCGAAAGGTGGCCGTTGTTGTCGTGTATTTATTGAGAGGTTGAGGTAGGTTCTGTACAAGTGTGTTTGCTATGGAGGTGAAGAAGGAGTTGAAGTAGGTTGAAATTTGTCGTTTATCGTGGCAAATCTGATCATTAATGGCGAGAGCAATATTAGTGTTAGACGAATCCCTTGTCTTGTTGCTGTAGCCTGTTGTTTTTAGGTGCCTCCATAGTTTCTTTGGGTTATTCTGATATTCCTCTGCCTTATTGTGAAAATAATTAGTTTTCGCTGATTTTATTTTCCTACTTAGTTTATTCCTGGCCCTGTTGAACTCATGTTTCAGACCTTGATCCTGTCTATGTTTCGCTAGCCTTTTTAACAGATTGTCTCTGTGTTCCAGATGGTGTAGTATGTCATTGTTGATCCATGGGTCTGACCTTGCTTTAATTCGTATGTCTTTCAGAGGAGCTATTTCGTCTAGAATGTTTGTGATGATGGTTCTGAAGCCAACCCATGCGTCATTAACGTTTGTACTTCCAAACACTGGAGACCAGTCTGTATTCCATAAAATGTCCAGAAATGTTTCTTTATTGTAGTTTCTGAGTGACCTTGTTTTGATAATCTTGTGATTCTCTAGGGTATTTTTTTTGGTTTTTCGTGTGCAATATGTGACGAAGTGATCACTTATCCCAGCCTGTATAACCCCTGATTGGGATATTTTGTCCTCTCTGTTACAGTTTATGTGGTCTATTATTGTGGCAGTGTTCTCAGAGATACGTGTGGGGGTTGTGATGAGTTGTTTGTGATTGTGCATTGTCAGTATATGCCTATATTCTCGTACAAGCCTATCATTTCGTTGTTTGTAACACAGGTTAAAATCCCCTAGTATGATGGATTCATTCCGAGGGTCTAGCGATGACAACGTTCGTTCAAATTTGGTCAAGAATTGTGTGTCGTCTGGTGGCCTATAGCATACCCCAATTGTGATGGGTCTTGTCCTCGGCAGGTGTAGATCGATCCACAGAGCTTCGTGATTTTCTACCTGGAGGTCGGTCCTGGTTGTGTGTGTGAGGTTGTTTTTTACATACAGACATACTCCTCCCCCATGCCTATTGCGATCATTCCTAACCATATTGAAACCTTGAATGCTTATTTCACCATCGTTTATACTTGAATCCAGCCAGGTTTCTGTGATTGCAATTATTGAAGCTTTGGCCTTATTAGCTAACAAGTTTAATTCTGACAATTTATGGTACATTGATCTGGCGTTAATGTGGATAAGATGGAGCCCTTTGTTGGTGAACACTCTGTATTCATCTTTGATTTTGAATGTGTCCTGGCTGGATTCTGAGTTGTTAATACTAATTGGTTCATTTACATTAATATTCGGTAATGAATGCAAGGCACATATGTTGCATAGGAATTCCCGTTCTTCACTGTTGGTCTTCTTAGAGATGCACTTCATGTGAGCTACAGTTTTACACTTAACACAGTTTATGATTCTTTGTTTTCTTGTTATGAGTGATTCACATATTTCATAAATGATTTTAGGGCCCTTAATAGCTACTTCCCTACATTTATCGCATTCCACTTCTTTTCTGCTAGTAACGTAAGTACATCGATCGTGTACTGTTTCATTACAACTACTGCATTGTGACGTTGTACTCCTTTTGTTGAATCCAATATCGCACACTATACATATTTTCCTGTTACTGTTCATCGTACGTCTGGCGGTGTGGTGATCAGCTGTGCGCCGTGAGCGGCTGATGGTGTGTGAGCGCATGAGATGAGGACAGATTGTGGCTCCCCCTTGCCCCCCTCCCACCCCACTGGGTTGGTTTCTCTTGTTGTCTATCTTGTTCGTTGCTGTTACTTAATTGTCGATGTGTTTGCTAGAGCTTCCTGCTTGTTTGGGTGTTCTGGTTGCATGTTGTGTTACTTGGGTCACCGATATCTGTGGTAGTGATGATACAGTTGAGGGTAATGTTGAGTAGGTAGAATGTTGGCACTGTGCTGGCGGTTGCCCTGCGGTCTTGGTTGTGAGTTGGAGCGTGACGGGAGACTTGGGTGCCTGCTGGCCCAGTTTGTTATAACGAATTTTACTGCTAGGGACTGTTGAAATGTCGGTGTCTGCCTTACTTGTTTGGTGGTGAGGTTTCTTCAACGTTGAACTAGGGCCGGGGTTGGTCTCTACATCTCCGCAGCTAATTAGAGTGTAGCACAATAGGTGTTGTAGCGAGGTTGTGCCAGAGTATTTACCAAGCCTCGGCGTCTTCCCGATATATGAAATAGACCAGGCAGGAATGGTGACAGAAATTTCACTCGTGTGTGATTTCTGTGTGACGAGGTCCCTCAGGAGAGAAATGCTTAAGAAATTTGGAAGCAAGAATAGTTTCAAAAACTTAAAAGATACAAGAGATGAGAGCAATTGGACGATAGTTGGAGGGTTGAGAGTGGTCACCATTCTTTGGGACAGGTTGAATGAGAGCAAACTTCCAGCATGATGGGAAGACGTTAGAGGAGAGACAGAGACGAAAGAGTTTGCCTAGGCAGGGAGTCATCACGGAAGCAGTTTTTGAGTACAACAGGAGGAACACCGTCAAGACCGTACACCTTCTTACTATTAAGCCCAGAGAGGGTACAAAGTATATCTTTAGATGTGATTAAGATATTAGGCATAATTAGGAGAGAGAGGGGTGGAGAGGGAGGAATAGCACTGGAATCATCTAAGGTGGAGTTTCTAGCAAAGGTTTGAGAAAAGAGTTCAGCTTTGTCAGAGGAAGAAGTGAAGGTTGTGCCATCAGAGTGGAAAAGGGAAGGGAAAGATGAGGAAGAAATATTGTTGGAGAGGTTTTTGGCTAGATGCCAGAAAGCTTGGGAAGAGCAAGAGTTGGATAGTTCAGTGCATTTATTATTGATGAAAGAGTGCTTAGCAAGTCAAAGAACAAATTTGATTTGAATCCGTGCAGCAACATAGGAAGAATGAGATTCTTGAGTTTTAAGGCGTCGTTACCATTTGAATGCTTTCTCCTTGTTGCGGACAGCAGTAGAACAAGCATGAGTAAACCAAGATTTTTTTGCATTAGTCTGAATGAGAGAAAATGGAATGTACGGTTCTATGCCCGAGAGGATTACCTCGGTAATGCGTTCAGCACTCTCCGAGGGTCCTCGACCACAGAAGCAGAAGGCATTTCATGGGAAATCAAAGAAGTACTGCCGAAGAGCCTCCCAGTCGGCAGTGCCAAAGTGCCACATGCACTGCCGGCTGGGAGGATTGGATGGCCGTACTGGAGAGATAGGACAGGTAACGGAGGTAAGTTTATGGTTGGAGGAGCCCAAAGGAGAGAAAAGATTGACAGTATAAGAAGAAGGGTTAGAAGTCAGAAATAAGTCAAGAATGTTGGGCCGATCTCCAAAGCGATCTGGGATTCGGGTGGGTTGCTGGACTAGCTGCTCTAGGTCATTTAGGATAGAAAAGACGAAGGCTTGTTCAACAGGTTGTTCAGTAGTAAGAGAGGAGAGCCATTGGCGGTGGTGAACGTTGAAATCTCCTATGATGGAGATTTCCGAGAAGGGAAAGAAAGATAGAATGTGTTCCACTTTAGAGTTTAGATGTCAAAGAATATGGGAAAGTCGGTAGAGTTAGAGGAAAGATAGACAGGACAGAAATATTTAGTATGAGAGTGACAGGATAGTTTGAGCCATAAAGTTGAGAATTCAGAGGAGTCGAAACCGGGAACATGAGAGCAAGTGAGTTTGTTGTGCACGTATGCACATCATCCGCCTTTGGCTTTGAAACTAGGATAGAGAAAGAAGGAGGATACAGAGAAGGGGCTGCTGGCAGTTGCCTCAGAAACCTGGGTTTCAGTGAAGAAGAAAAAATCAGGTTTGGAGGAGGAGAGAATTACCTGCTAAACTTCCGTTAATGTAGATGTCCATTTGGGTCCTTTCATGCACTAGACTTCCTGTGTCTGTACCAGCTCAGTCCTGTACTTTTGTCGTTTATATGTATATATAATTTTTTTATATATATATATATATATATATATATATATATATATATATATATATATATATATATTGTTACAAGGGGGAGCCGGGGCAACCAGATGCTCTAATAGCCTAGCCCACAGCACCGTACTACCCTGCAACAGACACGCTCTTAATATCTGACTCAAACACCTAGACACGCAGGTTCTCTAGGAAAAATGGTTATCTTCCTCTTTGCTCTATTGAAGCAGTAACAAGGAAACACAAAAATATCTATTGTCCCCGAGTCTAGTCTATAGTGCGTACATTATGCAAGAGAACTTCTATGGTTATTCTAAACTGCCCTAATATTACCTAACCATACCACTACTAGACTCCCAGAACAATCTATATCATGCCCAATCGCTTAGGAATTGAAGACAATACAGAGCAAAAACCATGGAAAATCCAGTGCAATAAACCTGTGCCAAGCCTATTATCCCTGGCCTATGTCCTAATAATACACCGAGTGGCTCTCTTCAGCACAGCACGGCGGTGGTGTAGTAAGGGGTAAACAACTTTAATGACTTAACCCTTACAACATCATCTGGGGTTAGCTCAATACAACCGAGTGCAATGGGGACAACCTCACCTATAGTAACAGGCTCCACCCATATTCCCTGACTGCACCGAATGTATTGCTGCTAAAACTAAACAAGGCACAAGGGTTGGTATCTTAGTAGGTTGAAGAATGGCTGCCACCCCCTAAAGGGTTAACTAAGGCCCGAGTTAGAGGATGCTGTGTGGTGGAAGGGAAAAAGACAGTAGCCTATTACGGAACTGTAGGCCTACACACACACCCAACAACCTCGTTCCTCAAAGGCCTACCAAAACTAAGTAAACAGGCCAATCCTCAAACCACTAGAGATACCAACCAGGAATAATATTCACACATAAATATAATAAACACTGCAGCAGAATAATGGAAGGAAATAATGTGAAGATTATAATTGAGAATGCTAGGGAAAAAGAATGCAGTAAATTTCCTAAGATAAACGAAATAAACTCTAGAATGCTAAATATTAATATTAAAACAAAACTGTTATGCTCAAGGTGACTCCAGCCCCTCCCTGCTACTATCCAATAAGGAACAAAATTTATATGTGCGGTATTTAGGGAGTTAGAAAGTAAGTTTGGCCAACACAGAGAAGCACATGTTGTCTCTACAAGATCAGGGACTGAAGTGATGGTGGGGCCGTGGGAACATTCACTCGAGGGTCCCCTGGCCACGAGAAGTGAGAGCTCCAAGCATCACTAGATTGCATAATTATACAAGGCACTTGTGCTCTCATTAACAATACATAAATGATCACCTAAATGCAAGATATCATTGTGCAAACTTATGATAAACGAAATAATCCCCCAAGGGCTAAACAAACTAAACAATTATACTTATTCAATCACTCGTGGTAACAACAGAAGGGTAACATTGGCAACAACTCCTGGCAGCAGAGGAAAGACGTATAGCAAGCCTCTCCCCAGGGCTCTGCACAACAGGTTTCGTAATTGTACCCCACTCACAAATGACATAGGCTACAAAACTCATTTGGGAGTGACACCCTCACACCCAGGGGGAGTCTGTTGGTGCATCTTGAAACAACAGACTGCTCATACTTCAATAACACTACAAGACATACACAACTACAGTCTTTTTCTAGTATTTTTATAGTTTTATATTTTTGTATTTAAATATTTTCTTCTACACAGAAACACAGCAACTCCTACTTTACGACCCTACGCTGGGCTACATACGGCAACCAACAAGCACCAGACGTGAACATGCTAATCAAACCAAAGTAGGAGGCTACACCAACACTGACTGAACAGCGAGGGTTCTCCTTAAAACATACCCTACCGTGACAAACAATCAGCCATAACATTATCAGTGCCCTTAACATGCCACACATCCAAACTGTGTTCCGGCAGCAAAACATCACCTGACACTGATAAACTGCCCAGTCCACCACAAGACTGGCACTTCTCTTCGCTCTCTCCGGCAACGGGACCTGCCAATGACCCTTCACTAATTCAACCTTAGTAATAGACGAGGCAGCCCCGATGCAGTCTATGGGATCGTCAACTCTGGGTAATGGATAGGCGTCTGTCTGGGATAATGCACTAACACTACTGCAGTCAACACAAAAACAGATCTTGCCACTCAGCTCAGGTTGCAAAGTCACTGGCAAAGACCACTCACAATATCCCTTGTCCCTCAGACCCTTCTCCAACATGTAGTCCAGGTCTGCTTTTAAGACAGGCTGTCGAGCAGGATTTATACGGTAGGGAGCCAACTTGAGCTTTGCACTGTCTCCAGCCTCTATGTCGGGTGCCACCCCGGACATCAGGCCTGGAGAATCAACAAACATGCGGAAGTACTGCCACAGCCTAGTAAACAACTCCTCTTGGCGCTTAGGAACAAGAGGTTGCAACTTATCTCGAAGAGCAACATACTTATTGCCCTCCCACAACCCAGCCGGGACTGCAGCCTCTAAACTATAGTCTCCCTCCTTCTCCTCCGTCCCTAATACAGCCAGGTCATGAGAGGAACAAGCGGTACCACCTGTGCAGTCGCTCCCATAGTTCATAAGTGCTAAGGCTTCCTCGCCGATACCATACATGCACACCCCCGCATTCCTTTAGGCTACACCTGCCGGCGCAGCATCACCTCCATCAGCGCCACGGCCGGATGCAGTCGGTCTATGGTAGGGCTGTTGCATTTTACTAGGGCAGCATTGGGAGGCTATGCGACGGTCGGGCATATCTATTACATAGTCAACCTCACCAATCTGCTTAATGACCTGATACTGACCACAAAACTTAGCAGCCATGGGTCGACCCTGAACCGACAACCTTGCCAAAGCCTCGTCGCCCACCTTGAACACCCTAGATATAGCCTGTTTGTTACAAGGGTCTCTCCTCTTCGTGTTCATGCTGCTAACCGGAATAGCCTCCGAGTATCTAGTGGTAGTATCAATTAAAGTGTGCAATTATTTATCTCCCGAACTGGTGGGTAATAAGGGACCAGCCATGTCAACTACGATACGAGTCAATGACGGTTCAACTGCAGGTGTAGGGATCAATGGTGCCACGGGTATTCCTGGATGGGGTTCTCCAACTACCTTACCAATATGACACATCAAAAAAGAAGCCACCAATGCATGCATATTAGGCCACCAAAAATGAAAAAGTAGCCTATCAGTAGTCTCAAATCCTGAAATCCCCCTAAATGACCCGCCAGTGGTGCCACATGCGTTAGCCTAACCAGCTCCTCCCTGAACTGGGCAGGCACCACTAACTGCTCCTCCCCCAAGCCTGAGTTCGTATCAGGCGTCCACTGCCGATACAACAATGCCCCTTTCACAACAAATTTCTCTGCTTGACCGTTCTTCCCACCAGTCGGACCAACCTTCTTAAACAGTAGGCCCAGACTCGGGTCCTCTTGCTGCAACTTGCTCAATTTGTTTCTAGGTAACTCCATCAAGGCAGTTACCTCTGACCTCTCAAAAATATCAGAAGGTTGAGTCGGTATCACTATGTCAGACTCCTCGTCCGGCACTACGTCACCTCTACTAGTCTCGATAGCCTCACTGGGGTCAGCCAGGCCCACAGCTGTCTCCGGACCAGTGTCATCTAGTAGTGCATCATGGGATGGCCCGCACTCATGGCTGTCGGCCCCCGCATCCAGTAAATCATCCACCTGTTGTGCCAAATGTGCCACTGATTGGGTCACTGCACCAACAGGGTAGATAGAGTCCATGTTATCTTCTTGCAAACAACCACCACCAGGGGGCACAAAAGCAGCCTCAGCGACGACTATAGGAGGCGGGAAAACTACATCCCCTGCCAAGTCAGTCCCGAGCAAAAAATCCACCCCCTCAACTGGCAGAGTGTCCACCATGGCCACCTTACACTCGGCAGTCAAAATTGGGCACTCTAGGGTCACCGGGACTAAATCACAGAATTGTTCACTGTTGATTCCCCTGCACATTACAAACTCTCCCGTACTAATAGGTCCCCCTGTCAGGTTGCGACACATGGATTGTTGCGCACCAGTATCCCTAAACATCTTGACAGGGTAAGTCTGCTCCCCAACCCGTACAAATCCATCATGTATGAATGGCCGACACCAATCAGGAGAAGTCTGCTTATGCTCAGGTGGTGATACCATCTGGGGCGGAAAAGTGCATACTACCCTGCTTCGCGCTGGCCAACACTGCCCCCCAAACTCACCAGTACCTGGCTTACCTTTCACAGGCACCTCCCCTAATGTCACCACCAACTGGACAGCCTTGGGTTCCTGGGTAGCCTTCCATTTAGCACACTGAGGTTCAATATGACCCACTTGCTTGCAAAAATAACATCTCACTTCTGTAGAAGCATGCTGGTTGTCAGCCTTGGTATAATGTTGTGTCTTATTTGTGTTAACTTTGGGTGATGATGGGCGAGCTGATACTGTGGCTGCTTGGTGCACAGGTCGGTCTCTCCTGTCACCAATGCTCCCCATGCACGTGCCACGCTGGGCTAGTACAAAGTCTTCAGCCCAAACTGCTGCTTCCCTTATTGATTTAAACCGCTTTCTTTTAATTTTGCCCCAATGTCCTTTTCAACTATGCTGGTAAACTGCTCCATCAGCCAAACCTCGCAGGCCGCCTCAAAAGTACCAGCCGACTATGAATGCAGCCACTTAGCTGGAGTATCGCGCAGATACCTGGCACATTCCATGTGCGAGTCCCCCTGAAGGCCAACCTGTAAGCCTCGGGATGCAGCTCGTAGGCTTTTAACACAGCCTCTTTAAGTACATCATACTCTAGCTCCTGCACTTCTAGGGGATCGTATGCATCAAGAGCCTTGCCTTTTAAAACATTAGACACCAAAACTGCCCAGCGGTGCCTCGGCCACTGATACTCGTGGGCTTTCTTCTCAAAACGCAAGAACCACTCCGTGACCTTGAGTTCATCGAATGCCGGCACGAGTTTCAGCCGTCGAGACAACAGCACCTCTTCTGCCTCCTCCCTAGATGTATGACCAGCACTATTCCCTTGTCGTCTTTGCCCACTAGTTTCCAACTTCGTCTTCTCCAAAGCTACCTCCCTATCTCTCTCTCTCTGTCTCTCCTCCATCTCCATCTTCCTCAACTCAAGCTCCCTATCTTTCTGTCTCTTCTCTCTTTCTCTCACTCTCTATCTCTCTGTCTCTCTTCCATCTCCAATCTCTTTAGCTGCAGCTCTACCTCTGGACTCCTTCTCGACCCTATCGGGGTTATAGGAGGAAACTGGGCATAAGGGGGAACATTGTGCTGAGCAGCCACCGTATGAGTGGCAGTGAAATGCTGGGGTGTGGCCCACGACACATGGGGGTAAGAAGGAGGATACTGAAGATTGCTAGCATAACTTGAAACAAATGTACTGGCCATAGAGGCATGAACATAGCCCTGTGAAAATGAAGGGGCCCTACTGATAGGGTTAAATGCTGACGGTGGAGGCGTGGTGGCAGGTGCTGTGGTAATAGTAAGAGACTGCCTAAATACAGTATCACCTTGTTCTGGAGTTGTTGCTGCACTCCGGTCCCCAGTAGAATGATAACTAGCCTGACTGATAGGACGCTGCGGCACATGCGGGATGGTGCAATCATCCACCACACGAGTACTAGCTTCAAAATAAGGACCACTAGGCTGCGCAGCCAACTTGCATACCTCTTGAACTAACTCTGCCTTAGACATACCACTGCACCTCAACCCATACATCTCCATCACACGTCTTAATTCGTCACTACTCCTGCTAGCAACCTCTTCTTGACTAGGTTGGGTTCTAATAAACTGCCAAACGTCCTCCCTCCCCATGATATGAACAGGAATGTAATCAACATGCGACATCTTAGCAATAGTTGTGGACATGGGTTAATGAAATAATAAGAGTACTATGTCCGTAGACTTTCAACTACAAGAAAAAATACTGAACAATCTAAATATAATTGCTTCACACCACAAGAACTCTATACTATCACACTATCCTGGCCTGAGGTCGCCACTGTTACGAGGGAGAGCCGGGGCAACCAGATGCTCTAATAGCCTAGCCCACAGCACCGTACTACCCTGCAACAGACACGCTCTTAATATCTGACTCAAACACCTAGACACGCAGGTTCTCTAGGAAAAATGGTTATCTTCCTCTTTGCTCTATTGAAGCAGTAACAAGGAGACACAAAAAATTCTATTGTCCCTGAGTCTAGTCTATAGTGCGTATATTATGCAAGAAAACTTCTAAGGTTATTCTAAACTGCCCTAATATTACCTAACCATACCACTACTAGATTCTCAGAACAATCTATATCATGCCCAATCGCTTAGGAATTGAGGACATTACAGAGCAAAAACCATGGAAAATCCAGTGCAATAAACCTGTGCCAAGCCTATTATCCCTGGCCTATGTCCTAATAATACACCGAGTGGCTCTCTTCAGCACAGCTCGGCGGTGGTGTAGTAAGGGGTAAACAACTTTAATGACAACCCTTACAACATCTGGGGTTAGCTCAATACAACCAAGTGCAATGGGGACAACCTCACCTAGTAACAGGCTCCACCCCTATTCCCTGACTGCACCGAATGTATTGCTGCTAAAACTAAACAAGGCACAAGGGTTGGTATCTTAGTAGGTTGAAGAATGGCTGCCACCCCCTAAAGGGTTAACTAAGGCCCGAGTTAGAGGATGCTGTGTGGTGGAAGGGAAAAAGACAGTAGCCTATTATGGCACTGTAGGCCTACACACACACCCAACAACCTCGTTCCTCAAAGGCCTACCAAAGCTAAGTAAACAGGCCAATCCTCAAACCACTAGAGATACCAACCAGGAATAATATTTACACATAAATATAATAAACACTGCAGCAGAATAATGGAAGGAAATAATGTGAAGATTATAATTGAGAATGCCAGGGAAAAAGAATGCAGTAAATTTCCTAAGATAAACGAAATAAACTCTAGAATGCTAAATATTAATATTAAAACAAAACTGTTATGCTCAAGGTGACTTCAGCCCCTCCCTGCTACTATCCAATAAGGAACAAAATTATATGTGCGGTATTTAGAGAGTTAGAAAGCAAGCTTGACCAACACGGAGAAGCACATGTTGTCTCTACAAGATCAAGGACTGAAGTGATGGTGGGGCCGTGGGAAGTTGGGAACATGCACATGATGCACTCGAGGGTCCCCTGGCCGTGAGAAGTGAGAGCTCCAAGCATCACTAGATTGCATAATTATACTAGGCACTTGTGCTCTCATTAACAATACATAAATGATCACCTAAATACAAGATATCATTGTGCAAACTTATGATAAACGAAATAATCCCCCAAGGGCTAATCAAAACTAAACAATTATACTTATTCAGTCACTCTCGTGGTAATAACACAAGGGTAACATTGGCAACAACTCCTGGCAGCAGAGGAAAGACGTATAGCAAGCTATCCTCTCCCCAGGGCTCTGCACAACAGGTTGCGTAATTGTACCTCACTCACAAATGACATAGGCTACAAAACTCATTTGGGAGTGACAATATATATATATATATATATACAGTATACAGGATAGCTAATTTCAACTTTGGTTATTATAATATATATTGATGCCTGCAGCCTGTATAACGTCAATGGTATCTATTAGGAAGACTATTTGAATCAATCCCCTACGTTTCTAGAGTAAGTAAATAAAGCCTGAAAAATCTAGAATTATTGTTGTGTTTCTGTTGCGGAAGATACCACAGCTGAGAGTATATGCTTAATAATTATCATGTTTTTTACACCAACCAACTTCACATCTAAACTCAATTAATGAAATCAACAAATACAGCAACATCAACAACTAATTTCATTATGTGGGCTTGGTTCAGATTTTGTTGTGTCTGTGATTTACTCCTAGATGACAATAGAACACTATACCATAGTAAAGGGGTTTTCACACATTCACGCTTTCAATCACAACAACCACGACACTGAAAAGCAGCGTGATTCGAGTGGAAATGGTCACTATTTTAGCGTGGGACGAAGGTGTAACGACGGTAACAGGGCGATTGACGATGGACCTAGGATGAACCCATGACCACGGTATGGTGTACAATGATGGGGCACAGCTCAAGACCACGTACCCACGGCGATGGATGGTGGCACGACTAGAGACAACAGCCGACGACACTGTGTGACAGTTCCACACTTGACTTTTCATACAATTATATAATATATAATACATATATATAATAAATAATATACAATTATATAATATATAATACATATATATAATAAATAATAAAAATAATATATAATACATATATATAATAAATAATAAAAACTAAATATAGTAAATAACAAATATATAAAGAAATCTGGCCGGACAACTTTCATATTGTCCGAGTAATATGAAAGCTCCAGTGCATAACTATGACTGGCATTGAGAACATAAATTATATTTCTATCTATATTTGTCTATCTCTATCTAGCTATCTATCTCCCGTATTAATAAACAGATATATTTGATGTTTGGTCTCTATTTAGTCTGTGTGTCATTACTGAGTTGGTTTAATTAAAATAATAAATATCCCAAGAACTCATAATCAAAATAAGTTATTAAATAGTATTAACTCCAAACTCCCGCTTTCTCTCATCTGTGGTCAATGAGGTGTTGAGGACATGTTAATAACAAGACCTGTTGTATGGCACTGTTGCCTGTCTATGAGCTCAGAGCCACAGATAATAAAGGGGTGGTAAAATGTGTTATTGAATCTTACATAGTTGATTTTGTTAAATGTATTGGTGGGATGTTCATGTTTAAAGATGAAATACTGTAATACCAAACAGCAATTATTTCTGGATATCTATAGAGATAACAAAGAAACAGAGGATAATAAAATAACCAAATATGTACATGGCGAGGGCGAGGAACGAAGACGCCATTTTTAGGAATTGCATTATTAGGAGGAACTGCCACATTGTTTGTACAGTACGGTATTAAATTATGTTTGAATAAAAAAGTATTGACTTTTGTCATGATTTCCGGTTAACTGAATACTGGAAAAAGAAAACACTGTTATGATGGCATACAAGAAGTTAAAAAAGTAAAAAGCCGCTGGTGTAGATGCAATGCAGTGTAAAATGATAAGGAATGGAGGAGAAGTGTCAATGAATTGGCTGTGGAAACTATGTTCAAAAGCTTGGACAAATGGAGTGGTGCCAGTGGACTGGAAGAGGGGAATGATAGTCCCGTTGTATAAAGGTAAAGGTGAACAAAATGAATGTAAGTTTTATAGAGGTATTAAGTCTTCTGAGTGTGGCTGGTAAGGTATATGCGAGAATAGTGATTGACACAGAGTTAAATAAATTACCGATGGAAAAGTGAGTGATGAACAGGATGGATATTGAAGTGGAAGAGGATGTGTGGATAACAAATTTGCACTGAGACGGATGATAGAGAAGGCATGTGAAAAACATAAGAGGGTATACATTGCATTTATGGACTAGTAGAAGAATTCATGTATCTGGGAGCCATGATTGAGAAAAGGGGAAAAAAAGAAGTAGAAAACAGAGTAACACAAGCAAGAAAGGTAGCTGGGGCAATGAAAGCCTTGTTTAGGAGCAGAAACTTGAGTATGGAAGCAGTGAGAGGATTGCATGAGGGTGTGTTGGTGCCAACATTGATGTATGGATGTGAAACTCTGGTATGGTATAGTAATGAAAAGTCATGAGTAAGAGTAGTTGAAATGGATTTGCTAAGAAATACTTGTGGAGTTCGAAGAATAAACAAATTAAAAAGTGTGAACATAAGGGAGTTAAGAAGTCGGTAGAGCAAAAGGTTGAAGAAAGTGTTCTCAGATGTTATGGCCACATGACAAGAATGCCTGAAGAAAGAATAGTTAAAAGGATCTATGTCAGTGAAGTGGAAGGAAGAAGGCGTGGAAAGCCGAGAAGAAGATGGTATGATATGGTGTTAGAATGTTTGTCAAAGCATGAAAAGGGTGTGGTTGAAGCAAAAGAATTAGCAAATGACAGGAATGAATGGAGGAAGTTTGTTAGAGTACAGGAAGGTCTCTGGACCCTTTTAAATGGCAAACTTGGAAGGTCTTTCTCCCAGATGTTGATGTGAAGAGACCTTGTGCGGAAGTATAACATCTGATGTAAAGCCATTGATTTCAGGGGCTGATGAATGATTGGTGCTTTTGAATGCTTGTGTGCTTGCTTTTTGTGGGCAAACTGTCATTGTTCTTTTTCCTTTCTCGTCTCTTGCTGATCCTCCCTACCCCTTGTGGGAGTGGGGGTACTGACTGACTGACTGTTATACTGCATTATGCACACCAATGTACGCCGACGGTGCCACGGTTTCGAGGACGGCAAATTATGGTGCCATAACGGTCCCACGGCATTGCCAAGATAGCACACATTAATTTCCTGTGCCACAACAACACCTGACAACCTTTAAAGGTTTTGAACATGCCCCAAACCTTTGTGCACCAGGCCGCGCCACACCAGTTCACGACCAGGACGCCGATTGCGTCACATTGAGCTAGTCATTGGGCATCGGGATCAAAAGCGTGAATGTGTGAAAGCCCCTTAACCTGACAAGCGCGATATAGACGTAGGTGCTAGGGTAGTTATTTGTGCATTTCTAGCCCTGGATTCTGACAGAATTCGTTATATTTACAATATAAACCATTATTTGTTTTCGGTATGCTTTTATTTTACATATATGATGTATATATGAACCTTCAAGAGTGCTAAAATAAGTGGGAAAAGCATTTGGGTGGTGAAAAACGAAGATATTGGCCACCCGGTCATAATCTCAGGCGAGAGAGAGAGACAGGCAGCCCTCCCCTCTCGCTGTCTGGGAGTCAACTGAGAAGAGCGGGGCGGTGTGTGCCGGTGTCTGGGTGTTGCATAACGATCTTTTATGCAACCCACTTGTGCTACATTATCGCGGGAGAGAAAAATAACCGATAAATGATGATAATAAGAGGAAAAATAGGTGATAATTGAGGTGGGGAGGGAGGGGGGAATAAGGTGGGGAAGGAGGGGAGGGGGTGGGTGAGATTTACATGGATGAGTACTGGAGGGGAATTATCTCACCTAGAGACAAATTCCTTTGTTTTGATATGCCCTTTTTTTTTATGGAAGGCTTTTTTTATGGTCCTGCTTCCGTGAGGCCTATCGCGTTCCCTATAGGAAGCCTTCCGTGAGGCCTATCGCGCTTGCCGGGTTAAGGGGAGACTGACCGTTTGTTTGGTCTATTAATTAATTTATTCATATATTTTTTTAGTTTCCTCCCTAGACCTCCATCAAGCTTAGAAAAACACCCCCTAGACCCCCCTTCAAGATAAATTTGTAAATTTTTCGGTAGAAAAATGTCCCGGCCGAAGTCCGGTTCCTCTTTAAATTGCTGGCTCGCTATCGCTCGCCAGGAAAAAATTAACACCTAAATGGCACGAAAGGTCATAAAATTGACAACAAAATGGAGCGAAAGGTGTTAAAATCGCCAAACTAATGGGCCGAACATCTTATAATCTCAAAACTAGTGGGGCTAAACATTAGGGAGAAGGGGGTCCAGAAAAACGGTCTGCCTCCCCTTAAGAGCATCAAATAGTCAATTGGTTAATAATTATGAGCTTCTTTTTAATATAATGATGTGTTTATTAATTATTTATCATGTTTACAACTAAACTAATATTGGTGTTTATTTGAATATAAAAAGGATTGATAACACATTTGTTTTGTTACTGGTATATTAGGAAGCCTGTAGAATTTAATGAGGCTGTCAGTATGGTAATTTTCTAACCTTACCTATATATTTTTTCGATAAAATCTTTGTTTATTTTTCGAGTCTCACTAGCATACCCATCTGACCAGAGGTTCAGTCTGAAGCTGGTGTTAATACTTTTCTTCCGGCTACTCTTAGATAATTTGACCAAATTAGAAAGCTCCAATGACAATTAAAAGGTTTAATTAAGGTAATTTTAACCCCTCTGAGTAAACGTGTCTAATTATAGCCCAAATAACTGAAAGGGACACAATTTTATGTGTTGTAGGATGACTCCACAAGTTCACATGTGTAACGTGTTGTGTACAAAATATTTAACCCTGGAGAGGTAACGTTCAAAAACGTAATTTTTTAGGTTTGATAGTTGTTAATATGCAACGTCGACTTTGACCTCAAATATCTCCCAAACCAAAAGACTTAGAGATTTTCTGAACATTGCTAAAAATAATATAAGGATCCCTTAATATCATGTTAGTACGTGGTGGATATTGAAAGGTAATTAGTATTTTTAAAGAATTTAATAAAAAAATTACTGGAAGTTTTGAGTAGGTGGTACTTAAAATTATAATAAAAATACTCAAGTACTCTTGAGGGGACTGGCACTCTCTGGGGGCGTGGACGGCAATGGTGAGGTAGCTTGGAGTGGGAGTGGCAGCCCTGCAGACCCCATAGGCTGAGAGAACTGCGAAGTTGAAAAAAAAAAAAAAATCCACCAAAAAATACGGTCATTTTGAAATATTCGGGAGGGTACCTAAATATTCTTGGATTCATACCAAATTCAACACAGTGCTTGCCACATGATCCTAGTATGACCCGAAAGTGTAATAATTCAAATCGGAGTAATATAAATACTACCAAAAAAATTATTTATGGAGGGGCACAAGTTTTAACCCTGGAGAGATAACGCCATTGCATATGCGCACGCAAGGCCCTCATATGGCAACATGAGACAGGCTAGCTTGTGTGAGCATGATGGTCCGTTATATGGCTAAGTTGCCTATTAGTCTTAGATCGATATCTCAAACACATTCTTGACAAGGCACAATCAATAAAGTTACTTACCAGGTTAGGTCGGTGCCTGTGGGCAACGTTGGTTTCTGTTTGAGCCTGTTGCCGTAGAGCTAGAGCGTAAGAGCTCCGCTCACCACTGGAGGTCCCAGTAGACTGCCTCCCGGCAGGCCGATATCCCGGGCAACGGCCATGTGGGCTGCGCGCCGACCAAATATCGCGTTTTGCGCAACCCTCGCGTGCTCATATGCAATGGGATTTCCTCTCCAGGGTAGTAAATTATGTGATTTTAACCCGGGAACAGCGCCGAGACTCTTAAGAGTTTTACTGGGCGAAGGCGACGGGACTCTTAACCCTTAACTGGCAGCGCGCATCATATGTCGAGTGAAAGAAATTTGGACTATGTGGCGGCTCACAACATAAGTCGTGTGGTAATTTCAGCACGTAATGTTGTTGAGAGAGAGAGACAAGTGGTGGCAGGAGAGTAGCGAGCATATGACTGCTCCAGACCACCGCGGTGAACCAACTGACACGAATCCCACCCTCCTCCACCCTCTCACACTCACTACATAGTGAATTGTATGGGGAAAGTACCGAATTACATGGTTTTTGCACTCGTGTTGCGCGGTTGTTGCAAGAAAACTAGCGGTCATACAAGTATCGTTGTGGTGTCATTGGAAAGCTCTGTTTATGCCCTTTCAGGGATAGATACTTGTTTTACGCTCTGGGTCTTATTTAGGCATGAAAATGATCACGTAAACAGCCTTATTTTGGGTAAAAACACCCTGCTGGTGGCTACATATTATTTACCGCCTAGGCCGCTCGTTAGGTGTTAAGATCCAAGGCCTAAAAAACGCCTTTTAACCTTTAAACGGCGAACCTATTGTATTTGGGTGTGGTCCGCCTGGGTCATTAGATAAAGGCGTAGTTGTCACGTTTAGGGTAAGCAGAGAAGCAACCACCTTTTTCTATAATCATATGAATGGGAAGCTTTCACTCGTACTCTAGGTCAGGTCAATCCATTTGGCAATGTCGCCGAAACAATTTTGCCATTTTTTATTCAAATTATTTGCACTTATCCTTAACCCCTTGAGCACCAGCTACGCACGTTATGCGTCGCCTATGTATGTAATGCACTCCCAGCATAGCAAAGGTTGTGCTATAATTACTCTTGTCCTATGGCACTTAGAGGGTTCAGATTTGTATGGGAACTACTTTAGTATCCCACGGAACAATACCGATGGTTGGCAACCCTCCAAGCATGCGTGTGGGCGTGCGCGGGAGTGATTTTCCAGTATATTGCCTACCCAACACCCCATGTTAATTGTGACTTTCCCGAGCCCCCCACGACCCCCAAATGACTTAGGGAAAAATTAAAATTGACAAGTGGCTGGTCCTGGAGTGTTAATTTTTATTAAATCGCTTGGTGTCCAGTGGGTTAAAAAAAGTGTCACATGCTTAACACCATAATTTCTTTTTTTATTACATATATACAGTGTATTTATAACTCATTTTTCAAGTTTTTAATAGCTTAAAATGTGAGATTTGTTATTAACCTGAGAAGCGCGAAAATGGCTGTTAACGAACGTAGTTATATGCGAATGAATTACTTTCGATTCTGACAGAATTTGTTTTATTTACCATATAAAGCATTATTTCTTCTCCATGTGCGTTTATTTTACTTATATGATAAACAAGTGAATGTTGAATAGCGATAAAAGAAGTGGGAACCGCAATTGTTGGGTGAATAACGTATAATTTTGCCGCTCGGTCGTATTCTGTGTCGGCCAGGCAAAAGACATACACCCTCCCCTTGCAAGGTCTTGCATGACACTGAGGCTCCTGGGAGAGATCTCACATTGCTATAGGGTCTCTAAGTGACACGCCTGTGTTTACGAAACCGTGTGAGAATAATTCGTGCGGAAATTAATCGATAAATGGGGGAAATAATAGGAAATATAGCCGATAATTGAGGAGGGGAGAAAAAGGGAGAAAAGGTGGAGAAGGGGGGGGGGGGGTGAGACAAATGTGGAGAAGTAGTAGAGGGGAGTTATCTCACCTAATGGCATATTACTTTATTTTGACAGCCCCTGGGGTGTTTTGGAAGGGTTTTTTCATGGTCTTGCTTCCGTGAGGCCTATCGCATACGCTATACAGATACATCCATTAGGCTTATCGCACCTGCTGGGTTAAGAATTAAGATTTGGCAAGTCTGCTTCTATCAGATTCCTGACCTGACAACACCCGAGCGGCCTTCATATATTAGAAGGAATATTGTTTAATTATAGAAAGAGGGTAGCGTGGTCTATTTATATCTGGCAAAGATGCAAGGAACTAATTATTTGTTTGTATGTGAATGAAGGAGATAAAAGGCAAGTTGCCTGTAACGAGTGTCTTCCCCAATGCCAAAAGAGTGACAGAGAGCCAAAATCAAGGGACGTTGAGGTAAAAATGCCTGGACACACACAGTTTAAAGCAGTTTATGTCATACGATGAAGGAAAGATTGATTGAGGGTGAGAGTTCCTGAGTTCACTAGTTGAGTAGAAGAAAGACTGAGAAAATTTGCTAATTCTTGAATTGGAGAATTGGACAAAATAGGAATGGGACTGTGTTAAAAGGCAGGTGCCTCGCACTCGCCGAAAGGGAGGGGCTCTGAGAGAGCTCTGAAGAACACTGATTGTGAGAGATGCAACATTGCGGCGTGTAAGAAGAGGTTGTAGGGAACTAGTAAGAGGAAGTGAGTTGATGAGGCGAAATGCTTCTGATTCTACTCTTTCGAGAAGTGCGGTATGGGTGGAGCAATTCGGATGCTACTCCATGTGGACTATCTAAATTGTACTTCTTATACTTTGGTCAAGGACAAATAGATGAATACACAATTCAACACAGTTACAATACACTTAACCCGTCCAATACCAGTGACGGCTCCCAGCCGTCGGTAGATAAGTCTCTCCCCAGTCCCAGCGACGGTTGGGAGCCGTCAGTAATGTACTTTCCTTGTAACTGCCTGTATCAGGATGCGCCTGGTACCACGACCGTTTGACCACTGCTCTCGATATGGCAACGCTTCTCAGCTTATATCCAACCCTCTGAAGGTTGAGAGAGCCAGTATTCCTTCTCTCTTGAGGTGGAAGGTTGTTCTTGCCATTTTGGCCACATTGCTTGGGACTGGGGGGGACTTTTATTACTGTATCCTCCGGTACAACAGGAGTTAAGAAACCGCCCAGACACGTGCACAGATACATATATATAGATCTATATAATTATATAAGATATCGTTAAACCTTTTAACATATAGTAAGCGATAGTTGAACATATATTGGCGGTACCTATGACGGGAGTCCACACTAATAGATACTGGCCTTCTCTTGTGAAATAACCACATGAAATCTTTAGAGCCTTAAGATCACAGTCTATAACTTATTGACACACTGAGGCATAAGGTACCTCTGTTTTTCACTCTTTACAACACTCAAACTTTGCATTATACATGAATTAAGAATTAATCAAAATAACTCAAGGCAAACACAATACCACTGGTAATAAATATACAAAAATATAAATGCGGCTACACTTCAACCAGACCAGATGGCTGGAGTAAAGTAGGAAAGAAGAGTAATTGAACAGAGGCAGAACAAGCTGAGAAGTGAGAAGTACAGTAGAAGACTGAAAGTTCTCGGGCTCAACCAAGTTACTTCATAAGTATCCTCGATATGATATATGTAGATCAACTACTGATATGGCAACCTGATATATTACCTGTCTCAGGCTTGCTTACTACCACTACCATTCATTCTCAAGCGCTAATTGCACTACCGTGAGACGAAACACGTATGTTATCGCTCTGTTTAACCCACAATAATCGCCTCACCGTGCAATGTATTATACATCCAAAGATAGAACAAGACCCATTCTATTATAAAAGAAGAAAAATCCCATAAGATCAAATTATCACATTCAAAATAGATATATATATGAAATATAAAATCGTTTTCTGAGTTTACACCATCACAATTTGTATATAAGATAAGTAATATTTGTTCTATATATGAAATTAAAAGTACTTTCCACGCTCATTTTTAACGTGTCATCATAATATATTAATCATCAATATTTGTTTTTATATGAATAAAATACGAATCGGTACTAGGCGAATAAATATGCATGTGTAACCAATATATTGATGTTTCAGAGTACTCTACAAGGGATTATTACAGTATATGTAGAATATCTCGCAAATATGCTTGAATTACAGCAATAATTGTTTAGGTTTCAGCCAGGATTCGAACCGCAGTCAGTCATAATGACACCCCACCCTTTTACCCACTCGGCCATGGCGTGATAAATGCTTACCAACCTTTTCCCATATATATAGGAAAAGGAAAATCCTACTTGGGGAAGGTTAATTCCATACACAGTCATAGGACCCATGTTTCAGAATACACTACAAGAGATTTTTACAGTAAGACTCACGCGACACGGGACTAATTGATTTAATTTAATTCTCCTTCTGGCAAGTATAGAGGTATATTATCATTAACGTGTAGAATTTCTCACAAATATGTGTGAGTTACATGAATAGATGTTTAGGCCTCAACCAGGATTCGAATCGCAGTCAATTAGAATGGCGACTTGTTATGGAATTAACCTTCCCCAAGTAGGGTTACCCTTCTATGTATATGGGAACAGTTTTGGTAAGCTGTTATCACACTTTGTCCAAGTGGTTAAAGCATGGGATGTCATTCTGATTGACTGCAGTTAGAATAGTGGCTGAAGTCTGAAAATGTGTTCATGGAACTCACACATATTTGTGAGATATTCGACATATACAGTAATAATTCCTTTGTAGAGTATTCTGACACATGGGCCCTATGACTTGGTATGTCTGAGGATGTTCCCCAGGGTGCACGGGTTAACTGGTTAGATTAGGTAAGAACTTTATAAGATGGTAATGGTCAACTAAACATGACACACATTGTGACACTTTTAACATTTACGCCAGTGCTCAAAAAGCTTGTATGTTACTATAAAATATATTGCCTAAATAGTTTTGGCATCAATAAATCAATTACTGTATTGATATTTATTCTTAAATGAATCCATTATATTAAGTTGAAGATTATAGTGCTCAATATTGGCATGGTATTCAATTTTAGTATTTAGTTAATCCTTGTTGCAAGGGATAATCCGATATCTTGTTTATAACTCATTTTGCTTTTGTAGGTAAGTGTACATATTGTTACTAATAATTGTGATTTACGGGAGTTGTAAGTAAGCCCTCTTGCCTCCTTCCTGCTTCCTCATACAGCAGGTAATTAAAGGAATTACAATTGGTAATTCTGACCTTGGAGTATCAGTCACGCGTCTCACTGCTGCATAACATCATCATGTATTATTAACCCCTTATTGACGGCGCGCAACATATGTTGTGACGCCTACCAGCGTTGGCAGAATCGCCTCCCGTTAGCGCTCGCCAGGGCAGTGAAGTGGGCTACAGTTATCAGATAATGTTGTTCTTTCTTTCATAGTACTTGCATTGTTACCGACAGTCCAGTGGTGGTCTTTATTTTCGTCTGTGACAACGGGAAGTATTTTATATTATGAATAGAATATAACATGCATTGTGTATAGTTAAGGAGAGAGAACAATATAGGCAGTGAGGTGGTAGTGTGTGCGTGCGGATACATGTGCTGCCTCCCCCGCTCGGAGGCTCGCGCGCGTGCCTTCTACCGCCTCTTGATTGGCTGGTGGTTCTTGGCGCGTCATGGAGGCCTGCTGCCTTGTGACGTATCGGCCTGTGATTGGCCGACCACCATGCCTTTGTGGGATCCTGGGGGTCCCGAGGAGCTACCCTCTTTAGAGCAGGCTAGGGACGCACATGACTAACATCCTTTTTACCACTGTCCCCCATATCTCCACCATTCTGATACTGTCTCTCTTCCTCAACTTCTTCTCTTTCATTCCTCTAATCTTTTAACGTCACAACACTCCCTTTGGGTTCTGCAAACGATTTCATATCGGCCCATCGTATTATGTGCGTCGCTCTCTGAGATATTTACATGTACTTAGAATAGGTTTGAGGGTTCTTAGTTAGTAGAGGTTAAGAACTCGGTGTGTGTCTCCATTATTGATTCAGTGCTCTGCTGGGTTATTTAATGCTAGACTGGGATAAGGCTTCTGTTGTCGTTGTCAGCGATGTGTGTACGGTTCGCTTATACCTACACGACTTCGACGGTTTCTGTGGTAGCCTAGGTTGTCTTTTTGGTTGTGCCTTTTGCGAGTGCAGCATCGTGTGGTAAGAGGGCATTAGCCTTGTCACACAGTGCTGCCTCTTTGCTTGACTTTAGAGGGATCGCCAGGGTAGAACCAGATACTTGAGATCTGGATCTACCAAGAGAGCATCCCCGTCATTAACATAACTTTAATCATACCGCCTTAAGGTCAACGCTAGTCTATGAGCCAGTCTTGCTCAGCCACAGTTTCCTAACCTTGATATCCCAGCTAGACTTTATTCGCCGAGCAGACACTAGTTAGAACATGAACTCTTTATGATATGTATGCATTATTATTCACGGCATTTATTAGTCTAGGTTGTTGTTGAGTTGCACAACCATAGCAGACTGTTTCGTTGATGAGGAAGCATTTCTTTTAGTGTCGAGCATTACTGCCGTTGCGCATTTATAGTATTCCTGTGTCATTTAACATTATATGTCCTATCTTTTAGTGTATTCAGTCTACACGTATGGTGTCCTGCCTCCTGCCTTTATATAATTTAAGATACGAGCATCTTATGAGCATCAGACTTTCTTCAGAAGTTTCCAGTCTATGCTGTAGGACTAGACTTCACTTTCTTTCAGATAGGAGTGAAGAGTTTATTGTTGTTTAGAGTAACTGTATTGAAGCATCTTTTTATTGTATTAAATCTTGCAGTGATTTAATTGACCTTTCCATAGCTCCCCTTTTATGCATTTTAACGTAACTTGCATCTTGTTTGTTATCAGGCTATACCAGTGTGGGTTAGCCTGAAGTAGAGTACATTTATGCCCAGTTAAGGATACCCCATTATCGCAGATTAACTTTGGAGGGTATAGGTGTTTTTGTTAGCCGGCATATAAGTTCAAGGGTTTGGATCTAGCGTACCGTTGTTGCATAGTGCCCTATTACTAGTCCAATCATTAAGTGCCCTTGTTTTATTCGTAGCTCCGGTCGTAACAATGTCGAGTGAAATAAATTTGGACTATGTGGCGGTGCACGACAGCTGTCGAGTGCCATTTTCAGCACGTAATGTTGCTGAGAGAGAGAGCTGAGCGGTGGGACGAGCGTAGTAACCTTATGACCGCTCCCCACGACCACCGCGGGTGTACTGAACTGTATTCTAAGATCCTCCCCCTCTTCTCACTCGCTACACAGGGAATTATGTACGGAAATTACCTTACTTTAGGTTTTTTGCACTCGTGTTGCACGATCGTTGCAAGAGAACCAGTGGTCGTACAAGGATGGTTCAGGTGTCATTGGAAAGCTCTGTTTATGCCCTTTCAGGGATAGATACTTGTTTTACGCTCTGGATCTTGTTTATGCATGAAAATGAGCACGGAAACAACCCTATTTAGGGTTAAAAAAAAAACGCTGGGCGGTACATAGAAATTACTGCCTAGTCCGCTCTTAAGGTGTTAATAGCTTCAACGCGATCACGCCTATCTTCATTTTAGCCTTGCTTAAATTAGTCAAACTACGCGTCTTCAGTATTATAATTATCTGTGGTAGGGTGAATTTAAATAGGTTGTACTCTTTTGATTCCTAGAGATCCTTCCTAAGATTAATTAAATCGTTTAATGATAGTCAGAATCAAATTACAGTATTTATGACGCCATCACATTGAAAGGGTTATTAACTTGGCTCAGCGAGGTGTTTTAACTCAATACTATTGCCTAGATATAACTAAAATAAAATACAGTTGATTGATGAGTCAGTTATTCCATAGAAGATGGAGTAAATTGTTTCTACTTCAGTCGGTTTGTTTTACATCAAATTATCTCAAAACGAAATGTCACAAATTTTTTGATGGAATTAACAATTTGCAATGAGTTGATGACTCCTCCTTCACCCTAAGAATGACAAGGAATATTATTAAATCATTTACATTTAATGCAACTTATTACTTAACCCTCCATCCCCGGCTATGTATTATATATATATTCCCCGAAACCCGGGGGTTTTGGCCGAAAAATGTCTACGCCTAGGCTACCGCATCTTTGTTATTTGGCTTGCTTCTGCATTCCCGCGCATCCCCAAGCGTAGATGTGTTTCGTACCTGTAGAATGGCATTAAGTAGAGCTCTGTAAGTCAACTGGTTCAGTTGTGATGATGATTTCATTGGAGATAACTTTATGGCAAAAACAGCCACTTTACACTACTTTTCGATACTTAACAATAACATACAGGCACACACGAACAAGCGACGCACTCCTTCTTGTGGCGGGAGATGCGGGGCGTCGGTCCAGCCGGCTGTTGTTTACATACGTCGGATGGACGCCTCGCACACCAAGCTCACAGGCTTTCAAGCACTGGGGGCCTCAGAGCCCTTCCGGGTTGCGCGGACCGAGTTTTTTATGGGTGTTTAAGAGCTCTTCCGGGTCTGATGGGTTAAAGCATATTTAGATATGCCACAGTTTCTCATTGTTACTGCATCCGTACGTGGACCACGATTTGAGGAAGACCGGTGTTGAGCAAAGATTTGTATATTTTTATTACAAGTGCTCTTGTAAAAAAAAAAATTGGATAAAGCTGAGTAATCATGATGCTAATATTTATGTACGGTGATGTGCATAAAATGCCATAAAAGTATACATGGGAAATCGGAGATAGTGTACACCCACTTACAGACAAAAGCATATTTTTGAGTCTCGGCAGTCCTAAATGTCTTACTCAAAGAAAAAATAGACTTCATATTATAACTATGATCCTTATAACGCTAGGTGATGGTTTTGTATGAGGACGAATGGATAGATAGAAGTTGATATCAAAATATAATACGATAAAATAATGCGACTTTCTGTGCTAGGGTGTTATCTACCAAAAAAAAAAAAAAAAATTGCTAAATGTATATAACGAGATCGGGATAGAATAGCAAGAAAGTTTCCCTCACCCTCCACACTCCGGTTGTTAACTGATCAGGTTTATTTATATTGAACATAACCGGATAGGTAAATGGATGGGCAAAAGACTAGGGAATTGTGTAGTTAACATTTTCAATACGGGTGACGTCGTTTTCATTTTATCTTAGATATATTTAGCCTGGGAATGATCTATCTATGTTAGGTAAAGGGTTAATTAAGATAGTTTGAAGTATTTTGTGTTTAGAGGTCCCTCCTAAACTGAACAAAATCGTCTAATAGTACGTGTAATAAATGTAAAAGAAGTCACCTTTACTAAAAGGCTAAACAAATATAATTGATGTAATAAGCATTAACCCTTTTGGTGCAGCAAACGTCCTGGTACATTCTGTGTAAAACAATATTTTGTTGCAGCCGACTTCCCCAGACATATCTGTATATAATTATTGGCTGAATTTGATAGTACTGAGCCGTTCCGCTAGTTGCCAGATGCAAGATAAGACTCTAGGCTCACCCCCCCCCCCCCCCTTTTGCAATATCAGTGTCCCACAAGGCTCAGTAGTGAGAGGGTGTGTCCCAGCAAGAAGTGTTTTGGAAGCTGAAATTCAAGCGTAAAGAGGTCCACTTCCTGTTGTATATTTGTGATATATACAGGTATATACCAAGTATGAATGCGAGGTTTATTTCATGTTACAGGTCATAAATCATACTTAATAACAAACACCATGCTTGCTTCTGTAAGTATATATTTCATTGAGTTATTGCAAGTGAAAATTGACGATATCGGCTGGAAAATTATGCTCGGTTTAGGGCACACTGCACGGTTTAACCCTCCTTTAGCGGGTGCTCTGTGGCCGTTTTGGGCCGTTCTGACTGCTATATCAACCATCAGTATGAAAGGAACTGTATTGCGCCGAAAACTAGGTGGAAATCGCTACACAATGACGCCACATACAGCTACGTAGCACTCGTGGAGCACTGACAGTGTTACCTCGAAGATGGAAGTTTAGCAGATTTTGCTACCTTGCTCACTTTTAGCGAACTATTGGTTACACTGTCATCCTCACGCGCGGTGGGGGAACTGGAGTTAGTGTGGGCCGGGAGGCCACAGATGTCGGACGTATGGATCATTACTATCCCACCCATTTTCACTCGATTTCCACCCTTTTTTCACCCGTTTTTTGCCAGTTTTTTCAACTCGACTTATGTGGTGAGCCTCTTTTTAAGGGTTAAACATGGACATTGCTTCCTCCACTGTGAAGGTCACTGAGTACATAAGTGAATGAACTAGACTTTGATAAGGAGAATTATACCTGGTATTTTCAATGAGAATAGTCTCGTTCCGCTCACTCCCATACTTATTGCACTAAGGCGAGTTCTAGTGAGCAAAAATTTGCTAAGGCGCCCCTATGGAAGTCTCCCGTACTGAAAAGATTAACAATATTATTTATACATGGTGCATTCACTAATGGTAACTTACCTTAACTGTTCCTAGCAATGTCATATCTCTTAGTTAAATAGCATGTACATTATAATAAAACAAAAATTGGTATAATAGAACACATAGACTGTAGCCTAGCACAGTACATAAATTTGAATACCTTGAGTAAGGTCACTACTTCGATATTCATTACAGAAATATTTTCAAAAACAACTTTTTAATGTAATGAAAATGGTACTGATTTTATGTACCAGTTTTGTTACTTAGAATGTAAGTTTTTGATAATGCTGAATCCCATTTTCTATAAATATCTTGTATCGACACAGACCAGAGCTCAACAAATTACTGTACTTGAACAACACGTCAAATGCTCGATCACACCGTTCAATCCCAAGTAACCAACAAACTCTGAATGGAGTTTAAGCGATTCAGGTTCATAAAAATCTGGGCTGCTTAAAGAAGCACAGCCTACACAAAATATAGTTACATAACAATTCTATATAAACAAGTATGCAGGATAATTAAGGTCCTGTGGCAACATCACTGGTGCCCACAGGAAGTGTGGTTTCACACACAGTATAATACAATGCTGTAGCACATCTTAAGCCTCTCCCGCATGGATACTTGAATCGCATATTCAGGAAGAGTGTCTCTAATCGCTTATTCTATTCTTTTGAAATCAATTGAATAAAACTGAACATTCGAATTACGCATAAATTGGGCTATGATAGTTTTGGTAGTGGCATGCTGAATAAAACCATTGGCAATACTGCTCTTAGTCAACCTAGCCAAGGAGACTGACACGTGTATAAGAGGAGAGCCCACTCAACGTTATAATTCTGATCCGACGTGACGGTGGCGCCTCTAGCGGCCATTAGGTGATAACACGATTAAGCCTATTATTTCTCCCTTGATAATGTGATAACTCTTGACTTTCCTTTACAAATACACTATTATATGAGTAGTAATTTAATAGTATCAACGCTTATATACTTCCAGATTACGACTATAAGAATATATTTAATTATTTTCCAAATAAAAGTTATTTATTTCCTAGTAAAAGACTGTACTCCAATTGATTTATCTTGCAATAAGATCATAATATTAGTAACTATGTCTGAATTAAATAGTTTTGATACACATTTGATAGCTCAAGCAAATATATTACCATTGTTTTATAGGTTGCAATGATAATGGTGATAAATAAAACATTACATTTATAGTGTATGGAATATATGGCTGATAGGCTACACTTCAACATTGTGTTAGTATCGAGTTAGACTAGATAATTTTTCAAGTACAGTACTTTGATTCTTATTCTTATGCAGGATTAGCCTACTGTATGTACCAATCAGCAAGCACATCGTAATGCAGCAGCTAGGCCTACTGTTCAAATGCAACCAATTATGACACAAGACTTCACTTTGGACAATTAACAATAGCTTAAGTTATTTAGGAATTACATGTGATTTGAGGGAATCCTGGAAGCATTCCATAGGCTGTGGTTGGAAAGATTTATATGACTGATATTAACTATATGTTATGTAGTTAAGGTGTACAGTCATGTATATAGCCCTCTCTGTGTGCCTAGAACACTATATACAGTATACTTCCTAATGCCCGTCAAATTATAAATCCTTAAATTAATGTTTGAACCTTGCCAATCCTATGCCTACAAACAAGTGGTAGGCTACGGGTACACTAACCCCAAACATGGCCATTATAAACTCACAAGCTTCAATATCTACTAAAGCGAAGACAAATTTATCAGAAACCATGCTCATATGATCTTCCAAAATATATTCCCTCCCAAACCTTGTTTTGCTAACGTTCTATAGCCTAACCGTTCACAATTCGTTTGTCTTTGTCAGTGCTGTTTTGCCCAAACCCCGACTTACTTTCAAATCCATTTAGTACATCTGTGATAGCCCAAATCCGTGACATATAGACTAAACCCTCATAACATCTTGCCTGACAATGATGAGTGTATGTTTGGTGTACCGTTTTATTTATATAATATCAATATACAGTAGATCGATTTGGTTTAATAAAATTATTTAAACGATTTGTTCACTAATCAGATGAAACGGAAAAAAGCCTTCGCCCAAAGAGCAATAACCAAATTAGATATTGGAAAGGGAATATGTAACCTCCGTTATATGCTAAATGTAAACCTTTTCTTAAGCTTCTACTGTATTTAATTAACAGCGACGTTCCGATGTTCTATGACCTTTGATAATACTCTGAAGACCACTTTTTTTCTTCTATTTTCCAAATACTCCCTCTCGGGCATAGGCTGAGACCCTGTACATTCAACTGTACATAATACGTGTTACTAGCCCCAAACGCGCGAGCAACTGTGGTTTTCAACCATCCGACACATCTCCTTTTATTTATGTACATCAAACATGTGAGATAATGTTTATTTTTACATCCTACCGTGGAAAGACTACGGATACACCACTCCTGACCGGACCTCACACAGTGGCATGGCCCAGTCGTACTGAGCTCATGACGCTGGTCAGGGGCGCCCACAGAGATACCTGTAGTGGACGCACATATTATATAGGGCCCACTGTTGATGGGTGTGGGTGGCGAGCGAAGCGAGCCTACTCAGCCCCTCCGGAACGGAGGGGCGCTGTAAGCCCCCCTGGATTTTTTGTGCAGTTTTGATCAATTTTAGGTGCATTTTGAAACTATCTGAAAGTTATATTAAGGTGAAGTAAACAAAAGATTATTTATATAAAAGTGTAATTTTCTTCAACTTTTTCCATACAGCTGAAATATGATATAAATGGTTAGTTTAGTTTTCTTGGTCAAACATTTTAAATTTGAATACCTTGAGCATGCTTTTTGTCTCCCTCACTCACGTAGAAAAAATAAATAAAAACAAATGTGAAAATGCCCAAAAGATATTGTATGCACTCAGTGATTTTGTGTATAGAAGGAAATTAATATGACTGAATTAAGACTATTTTCTTATGTACTGTAGCCTACTGCACAAAACTGAAAGTGACAATAGTTGATCAAGAGTCAAATGCTAATGCAATTCGTCTGTGTCCACTACCATCAAAGGACTGCAAAACACGAACATAATCTACAACAATGTCCTGGTGAATATGCAACAGTGCAAGAGCGGTTAGTCTGTCGGAAGCCATGGTAGATCTTAAGTATGACTTTAGCCATTTCAGTGCGCTAAAACTTCGCTCAGCAGATGAAGAAGTGACAGGCATTGTTAAGAGAACTGTACAAATTTTGTGCAGGTTAGGATATAGGTGTTTTGTACTTTCAACACACTCCTCTAACTGCAAAACACCACCTTCCTTGTGCTTCCATTTCCACCTTTCCACTTCAGTGTCTAAGTCAGGAACACCGATGAATGGAGCATATGCATCTTTTATTGCTACCACATCGCCATCTGAAAGACTTGCAAGATTTTGTGGTAATAAATGTTCTGCCTTCTGTTGGTAGAGCCACAAAGACGTTCATTTAGCTGTACAATGAGGTGGTCCAAAAAGGGGTTGTGTAGATTCCTTTCGAAGTATTCCTTTGTTGTGGTTGCTGGAGCATTCCCTCTGTTTTTTGGCGACCAACAGATCGAGGTTGTCTTATGTCAACTTCTAAATCAGCAGCTAGCTCTTCTGCCTTCTGGTAAAGCTGCTGGTAGGATGATGGATCAGATCGCTTCATCTTGAGCATTTCTACTAACTCCTTGCACTCTTGTGTAGATTTCATCAAGTTATTCGTTGTGCTTTGTAGAGATAAGGAAAGAGGCTTTGTGAAATTTAGGTAATGATGGACAATTATCAGAGTGATTAGGAACTGGAAGGAGTGAATTCTTGTTTGGGTCTCTTTTATAGAAAATTACTGAATAATTATATTATACAACAGTAAATAGTAACTTATCATTCAGATGAAAAATTATCAATAAGAGATATAATATTTAGCATTGTATGAAATATCTGGACTCAGTACCGGTAACGAAAGAAAACGAAGAGTTGGGAAGGATTAACTATCCTATTTTTAGATAATAGCCTACTCTGCAGATATTTGTTTTGTAAATTTTAGTAAGAACTAAGAATATATATAATGACATTACGGTACATAATAATAAAGACTATTCCTATTCTATCAATGTCTTAATGATGAATGACAGAATGAATACAGTCAGTCAGTCACCAAGCTAAGTAATGATATTAAGGACTGTAGCCTATAAGGGGCCTCATAGGGGCCCCTAAGGGGGCCCTTATAGGGGCCCACACATGCCTGGAGGCTTACAGTGGATGCACGTGCATCCAGTGCGTCCGCCTGTGGGCGCCCCTTGACGCTGGTGGCATTGCCCCAGAGGATAGCCATCCCTAGTCTTTGCTTGAGCCAGAGGGTTTCCCGGGGTTCTCCTAAAACTAATCTGATTTTACGTCCTATTTCATTCACCATATTGAGGGTGGTAGGGCCTGAAGTTTCGAATGCCAGAGGCTCGAACTGGTGACTTCTGGCAATGACTTGATATTTTTCTCACTTTCTACTTTCTGCTATCCGGGCGGCTTCACCTGCTTCGTTGGCGCTTCTGGTGATGTTGGTTATTGAGAAAGTGTCAACACATGTGGCATCCCACACGAGGCACCGGCCATTCTTGTAAGGGAATGTGGTCATCCCATCTGGCCGTTTGCCGTCTTCTCTCAGAAGTCCATGTGGTTCAAGGATTGATGCATGGTTAGCACTCTGCAGGGCCCATTTTATGAACATAATTTAGTGCTGAGTGTCTTGGCAGGTGGCCTGCGCTGTGACTACATGACAAGGCATGGTGACCTCGAGCATCCATTAACGCACCACACTTGCAAGTGTGTGGGTGACAAACTACCGCACCCACTCTGAGTGCGATGGCAACCCGGAGCGCTTCAGCATCCAAGTGAGTTCCAAGAGGTGGGATGGGGATGGCGTGTAACCACAAGCCACTCTCCACACGGGCGGCTGCCTGGAGGCATGCTTTTGCAACCTGGTCCACATTGGTTAGGAGATTTATTGAACGGTGAAGCCTGTGAGGTCTCGTTCCAGTCTAGGTGAGTGAAGTATGTGAAGCACTTTGAGATGCAACTAGCCCCCGCTATCTTGCTTTCGCAAGATGCGCAGGGTCCGGTAACCCACCCACGACTCGAAGCAGCTCCATCTCTGAAGCTGCCTCACCCAAGTGCTTCACTGTCTCATCCCCCTAGACTAGGACCCTCACTCTCAGAACGCCACATATTGAGCAACGAACTCGCTAAGCATTGCCCCCCTGTAGCATATTTTGAATATGGGAATATTCATACTGTGCTATTTAATGTATATAGTGTGTGAATATATGAACAATAAGGAATTCTACAAATATATAGAGCCTCCTCCCCATTCAGTTACTGCCTGGCAGCTGTTGTTTATACCCATTCGCCGCTTGGTGTCGGCAAGATCAACTTCTCCTATTGAAGTAGCTGGTTCTGTAATACAACATTCCAGAGTCCTTGACCTAGCCCACCTCAAGAGGTAGGGAGAGCCTTGGTCCTCAGTATGTACCTGGCAGTCAAACGATGGAGTGCACTTCACCTTTCATTTACAAAAGTCAAATATTCTGCCTGGACAACTGGTGAGTGTATCTTAAATACTTTATGATAGTGTTTTTTATCTTAGTATAGTATTTTGTTTTTGTTTTGTTTTTTATTAAAGGCTACATATATAATGTAAACTTAAATCAGTGTACCTAATAACTCGTTTGAATTTAAAACAATTACGAGTGCTACAGTTCATGTCTGATGAATGCGTATTTATATTATATAATCATAAAAAATCAAATATTATGAGTAAGGACTTTGTGTTTGTTTTATTCTTGTTCTCATACAATGAGCTCTAAAGCACCTTAGAACAAAATTAACTGAACATTATTTACGGTAGTGTATACGAGTGCGAGTCTGAGAACGGCGAGGGTATACTCTTGAGCTATTTTATACTTGTCCTTTCACATATAAAACCTGTTGTAGTCGCTCAACAATTGTGTTTACGACCGTACGCAGTAGAAAGACATGGGAAAAACATTTTTTTGTATAGTCCGCATCACTTTATTATGATGATTTTTTGTGGGTTTTGTTAATGTAATATTGTAGATTGAAATATAATAGATTGTACTAAACATATTTCATGTTGTTAAAAATCTATGTAGAATTATTATTTTAATTATGCATGCATAATTTATATTATATTCATATAATAACTTGATGATTAATACATTCTGATGACACATTTGGAATGAGCATGAAAAATGCTTCGTATTTCATATGTAAAAATACATTGCTTTATTATGACCATGTACTGTATACTCGGAACAAAATATATATTATATATCGATTTGCAATGTGCTAGTTTGATATTATTGGATTTGTTATCTAGTTATATAATAGTATGGGTTTTGCTCTATCTTTGGATGTATAATACATTTAATGTAGAGGCGATTAATGTGGGTTAAAACATAGCAATACTATACGTATATCGTCTTGTAGTAGTGCAATTAGCACTTGAAAGTGAACGTACGCTTAAGTTTTAGTGAGAGCGAGAGGGTTAACATCTAACAAATTGCACAAAGATCGACGAACAAAATGAACAATGTCAACTCAAAGGAAAAGACTCAACGATCTGGAAGACATACAACACGACAGTGGAATATATGAAAGCAGAGAATGTAAAATAACAACTTATAATCTAACTATGCATTGTCACAATCTACATTGGTAATTGTTGCACCTGACTCAATTCAGTATGCGGCACCAAGACTCATCGCCTCCATCACCTTGGCGCCAAACAAGAGCAACACAATTCTCCATAATACACCATCGTCTTCGAAACCAGATGGCAGCAGACAACCACTGCTCTCTTTAAGTATGCCACCAGTACCACTGATGCCACAAGCTCTGCCCTCAGCAACTATGTCACAAGCTCTGCCCACCATCTCCCAAGGGAGTGATCAGCCAGACTTAGTTCTCCTTCCTTTCATCTCACCCCTACCTACCTTCCCTGAACAAAAAGGACACAGAGGAGATAGGAAAAGGAGACCTTCATGCCTGCAGCCCCAGAACCAGCAAGAAAAAAACAAAAAGGGGCATATACCTTAATAATTTTATGGAACTAGTACTCATCAACCATCCTCTCCTAAGGCAGAGTTCACTCATGTAGGTATCTTTACAAGGGCCGAGTAGGTATCCTCTGGACAAAATGACTAAGTATCATGTCCTGGTGCTGTCTAGGTATCCTGATGGATCGCCAGTACACTAATGTAGGCATCCTTATGAGGCCATCGCTAGGTATTCTGTGGATAAGCCCAAATCCCCTAAAAAGGACCGTGGCACAGGGGTTAGGTATCCTGCATCCAACATTTCAGTACGGTACACTTGTGTAGGTATCCTCGAGAGGCAACCACTAGGTATTCTGTGGATAAACCCACGTTCCCTAAAATGGACCAGGGCCAAGTGGCTAGTGATCCTGCCACCACCAACACATACCGTACTCAAAACTCGGACCTGTCAAAGTGCTAGTACGTAAATACCCTATACCCTGGCGAAGTGACACACTCTGCGAGATTGCCACCACAGTACAAGTACACGAACAGCAGACATTACAGGAGGAGGCTATAGTCACCAGCCGAACAGGGCAGTACTCCCGCGGGGAGTTCTACAGGTGGGTATTAAGGAAATTTAGAATTTCAGTTACACCACCTGGCTTCCTTTGCTGATCCTTTTCGTGTCTCACCAAACCAGAGGGCAACCCCAGTTTGCCCTCCTAAACACCTCCCTCTTTCAATACGCTACATTACAACATCTTACATACCACACTATCTTTTCCAAATTTATCAAAAGAAAACTATGGTTACAAAATTATGAGACCCGCCTTGGAGCCCCGAGGAGGGGGTGGGGGGAAAAAAAATCCATTCGTGTGTCCCCTGGTAGCAACTCGTTTGAATGCTCTGGACCATGACCTTCTACTCTTACTATCAATTTCCTAAACATTCGTGGCCTTTCCTCTAATTTTCACTTTGTTGAACACCACCTCTCCTCCAGCAAACCTGATCTTCTTTTCCTCACCGAAACTCAGGTGTCTGAAACAACTGCCGGCAATCCCTTCTCTGTATCCTCCTACTTTCTCTATCCTAATTTGCAAGCCAAAGGTGGATGTTATGTGTATGTGCACAACAAATTCACTTGCTCTCGTGTTCCCGACTTCGACTCTTCTGAATGATCAACTTTATGGCTCAAACTTTCCTGTCACTCTCATACTAAATATTTCTGTGCTGTCTATCTTTCAGCTAACTCTACTGACTTTCTCAAATTCTTTGACTATCTAAATTCTGAAGTGGAATACATCCTATCCATCTATTCTTTCTCAGAAATCTCCATCTTAGGAGATTTCAATGTACACCACCGCTAATGGCTCTCCTCTCTTTCCACTGACCAACCTGGTGAACAAGCCAATATATTTTCTATCCTAAATTACCTAGAGCAGTTAGTTTAGCAATCAACCTGTATCCAGGATCGCTTCAGAGATCGGCCTAACATTCTTGACATATTTCTAACCTCTAACTCTTCTGCTTATACTGTAAATGTTTTTTCTCCTTTGGGCTTGTACGACCATAAACTTATCTCTGTCACATTTCCTATCTCTCTGCTATGGCCACCTGATCCTCTCACTCATGGGCACTTGTGGCACTTTGGCGCTGTCGAATGGGAGGCTCTTCGGCAGTACTTCTTTGATTTCCCATTGAATGACTTTTGCTTCCGTGGCCGGGGACCCTCGGAGAGTGCTGAACACATTACCGAAGTAATCCTCTTGGGCATGAAGGCATACATTCCATTTTCTTTCTCTCAGTCTAATCACTAATGCAAACAAATCTTGGTTTACTCTCGCTTATTCTACTGCTGTCCGCAATAAAGAGGAAGCATTCAAGCGGTACTGTCGCATTCAAACTAAAGAATCTCATTCTTCTTGTGTGTTTCTGCCCGGAATCAAGCCAAATCTGTTTTTCGACTCGCCAAACATTTTTTTCATCAAAAATATACGCACTGAACTATCCAACTCTAGCTCTTCCCAAGCTTTATGGCATGTAGCCAAAAACCTCTCCAACAATTTTTCTTCTTCGTTTTTCCCTCCTCTTTTTCACTATGACGGCACCACCGTTACTTCTTCCTCTGACAAAGCTGAACTCTTCGCTAAAAACTCCACTTTGGATGATTCCGGTGCTTTTCCTGCCTTTCCACCCCCTCTCTCCTACTTATGCCTAAATTTACCTTCTACCCTCTCTGGGCTTAATACTAAGAAGGCATACGGACCAGATGATGTTCCTCCTGTTGTACTCAAAAACTGTGCTTTCGTGCTGACACCCTGCCTAGGCAAACTCTTCCATCTCTGTCTTTCCTTTAATGTCTTTCCTTATTGCTGGAAGTTTGCTATCATTCAACCTGTCCCAAAGAAGGGTGACCACTCTCATCCGTCCAACTATTGTCCAATTGCTCTCATTTCTTGCATCTCTAAAGTTTTTTAAATGATTCTTACTTCAAAATTTCTTAAGCATTTATCTCCTCATAATCTACTCTCAGATCGCCAGTATGGTTTCCTAAAGGGTAGCTCTACTGGTGATCTCCTTACTTATCTTACTAACTCTTGGTTATACTCCCTTCAGGAATTCGGTGAGACTTTTTCTATCGCACACAGCTTCTTGCTCTGTACAGGGGCACTGTTCGCCCATATATCGAGTATTATTCGTTATAAGAACATAAGAACATTATGTGTGGGGAGGTTCAACCCATACTGCACTTCTCGAAAGGATAGAGTGAAAACATTTTTATCTCATCAATTCACCTCCTCTTACTAATTCCCTACTATCTCTCTCTACACACTACAATGTTGCATCTTTCTCACTCTTTTACTGCTATTACAATAATCAATGTTCTTCAGAATTTTCACAGTGTATACCTCCTCCCTTACGGAGAGTGGGTGACACCCGCCTTTCAACACATTTCCACCTCCCCCCCCCCTAGTCTGTCCAATTCTAACCCAAGAGTTGACCGATTCTCCCAGCCTTTCTTCTACTCAACAAGTAAGCTTTGGAACTCTCTCCCTCAATCTGTCTTTCCCTCATCCTATGATTTCATCTGCTTCAAGCTACATGTGTCCAGACATTTTGACTCTAACATACCTTGAATTTTAATCTCTATCACTCTTTTAACTTTGAGGGGGACACTTGTTACAGGCAGCTTTGCTTGTTTTCTTCTTCATACACATGAAAAACAAAAACAGTAATATGTATTATTCTCCCCTCAGGTCACACGGAAGTAGTGTCACACCTGGTGAACAAGTGTAACCGTAGTGTGGACCTGGACGCCCGTAACGCCCTGGGCTTCACACCACTCATGAAGGCGGCGCTGCAGGGGAGGACCAAGATTGCCAAGATACTACTTTTTGCTGGTACGTATGCTTAGCTCCCGGACCTTGTGCTTAATATCTAATGATAATGTCGGACAGGTTGGGAGAGAGGTATCCTGACCAGGATTCTAACCCACTCACCTCAGGTATATTTGGGAGAGTTGGGCACCGTAACCACTCGGCCATGTATTAAGGCATAGTCCTCCACGAGACTATAATCTGGTTCTTCAAATAAGAACTAAGGTTGCTTTCCTTATATCTGCTCATGGCCAAGTGGTTATGGTGCCCAACTCTCTCTAATATACCTGGGGTGAGTAGGCTCGAATCCTGGTCAGGATAACACTCTCCCAACCTGTCCGACAATATCATTAGATATTTGTCATTCAGAGAGGTTCCATAATAGTACCAGGACGAATAAAATCGTATCACTTAGCCAAGTTGGTGGGGGAGAATGTGTAAGTCATGGTATAAGAACATAACATAAGAAAATGGGAGTCTGCAGAAAGCCGATTGGCCCAAGCAAGGCAGATCCCTGTCCCACACAACCCCAGTTCAATTACAAAGCCCAATCATAGGCTCAACACTCTAATACCCTGAGGATCATCTTACCAAAACGGTTAGAGATTAACGCAGGATTATGGGGGTATGCAGAGTGCTGATTGGCCCAACCCGGCTGATCCCCCTTCACACCCAACCCTTCTCGTCCATATGCTTATCCAATTTTATCTTAAAGCTCCCTACCGTTTTAGACCCCACTATAGCACTTGGTAGTCTATTCCACCCATCTACAACTCTGTTACCAAACCAATATTTGCCTATATCTTTTCTGAAACGAAATTTATCTAATTTGAAACCATTGGTACGAGTTCTTTCGCTATCACTGAGCTTTAGTACATTTGTCATGTCCCCTTTGTTAATCCCACTAACCCACTTGAACACCTCTATCATATCCCCTCTAACTCTGCGTCTCTCTAACGAATGTAAACCTAATTTCTTCAACCTTTCTTCATACGAAAGATTTCTAATATTATGGATCATTTTTGTCATTCTACGCTGTACTCTCTCCAATGAATCTATGTCCATTCTGTAATAAGGACACCAAAATTGGACAGCATAATCCATATGGGGTCTCACTAATGACAAGTAAAGTTTTAAGATAACATCAGCAGTTCTGTTACTCACACTCCTAGAGATGAACCCGAGAATCCTGTTTGCCTTATTACGAACGCTTATACACTGTTTTCTAGGCTTCAAATCATTGCTAACAAACACACCTAGATCTTTCTCACAGTCTGAATTTTCTAATTCTAAATTAGCTAGTTTATATTTAACATTTGTATGCATCTTCCCTATCTTTAATACCTTGCATTTGTCAATGTTAAACTTCATCTGCCAATTTACTGACCATTCATGTAAGGTATCTAGATCCCTTTGGAGGCACTCTATATCGCTATCTGAATCAATTGATCTCCCCATTTTAGTATCGTCTGCGAATTTACTTATCCTACTAGTTATACCTAAATCTAGGTCATTTATGTATATAAGAAACAACAGGGGACCTAATACCGATCCCTGGGGGACACCACTTTTGACTGCTCCCCACTCTGACTTGGTACCATTTATGCTGACTCTCTGTTTCCTACCAATTAGCCATGACCTAATCCATCCCAACAACGATCCTCCTATTCCATGTGCCTCAACCTTTCTCATCAATCTCTCATGAGGGACTCTGTCGAAAGCTTTACTGAAATCTAAATAAATAATATCATATGACTTGTCACTATCTACTGCTTCATATACCTCTGAGAAAAAGCTAAGCAAATTAGTAAGGCAAGAACGTCCCTGAGTGAATCCATGCTGAGAAGAATTTATTAAGTTAAATTTGTCTAAGTGGCTTCTAATTTTCCTAGCAATAATAGACTCTAGCAACTTTCCTATGATTGATGTGAGACTAATGGGACGGTAATTGGATGCTATCGATTTATCACCTTTTTGAAGATCGGAACTACATTTGCAAGCTTCCAAGCTTCTGGAACTAAACCTGTTTCTAAAGACTTGTTAAATAAAAATGCTAATGGGCTACTTAACTCATCTCTGCATTCTTTTAATACTCTAGCATATACCTCGTCAGGACCAGGCGATTTTTGAGGTTTCAGTCTGTCAATTTCCTTAAGCACATCATTTCTACTTATACTAACTGTACTTAACATATTTTCTATACTATCACTATATACCATATTGACTTCTGGAATCTGTGCCAAATTTTCATTAGTGAAAACGGAAAGAAACTGACTATTTAATGTACTGCACATTTCTAAATCATTTTCTGTTATTTCTCCTATTGAAGTTTTTAGGGGGCCTATTACATCTCTAACTTTAGATTTATATAGTTGGTAAAAAGCTTTAGGGTTATTTTTTGAGTCACTGGCTATCCTTATTTCATATTTTTTTTTGCTTTCCTGATTTCCTTTTTGACCTGTCTTGATAGAGTCTGATAGTATATATGTAGATGATTTTCGCCTTTCTTTATTTTTCTATATATTCCTTTCTTTTTTCCTATAAGATCTATTAGCTTATTAGTCATCCATTTTGGTTGGTTCTGCGGCGATCTAAATTTTCTTTTAGGGATATATTTATTTTGAGCATTGTGGAGTGAAGCAATAAACTGGTTATATGTAGGTGGCAAGTTTAACTCTGGCATATCCTGACTTAATTGCTTAAGAATAGGGTCCACCCTTAAGTCACTTCTTAGCCCACCATAATCGGCTTTTCTGAAATCTGGGATAAGTGTCTTATTCTCTTTAGCATTCCCTGTCCATTGTATATTAAAATAAATAGATTTATGATCGCTATTTCCTAGGTGGTCACCAATCTCTACATCATTTATCATATGTTCTTTGTTAATGAAAACTAAATCAAGAATATTAATACCTCTAGTCGGCGTTTCTATGAATTGAAATAAAAAACTATCTTGTAAAACTATCTTGTATAAGTCTATATAGCTCGCCACGTGTATGAAAGAATAGTCCTCCACGAGACTATGACCTGGTTGTTCAAATAAGAACTAATAAGGTTACTTCCCTTATATCCGCTCATGGCCAAGTAGTTACGGTGCTTAACTCTCCCAAATATACCTGGGGTGAGTGGGTTCGAATCCTGGTCTGGATACCTCTCTCCCAACTTGGACTTAATGCGTACATGACTCCCCTCCCGCACGGGCTAGACTCATTGTCTTTCGTTCGCTAGGCTTTTTTTTTTTTTTTTTTTTTTTTTTTTTTCTCAACCTCGAGACTGTAGGCTGTTCAGTAGCCTGTAACTCTTACGAGGCCCCGAGATTGTCGACTGAAACTTCGAGATGTTATGGGTGCTTCACATGTGTCGTATTAGATGTGCACAGTGGAGCTTCAAGGTATTGGTTGCTTCCTTTCTGCCACACTAGATGATGACACTTTATTTATACACGTCACTTGATTTGGAGAGAGCAGCTATACGGTCATTCACAGCATCTTCGAATATGGTCGGGCATCTTCTATGCTATGAATTGGTGACGATATAGGAGGTGTTTTCTTGACGTTTTGGTGTAACCAGGATATTTGTAGAACAGCAGGAACAATCAGATCACCTCGGATAAAACCTTGACGTTTGGCATGGACTCGAGCTGAGGTCCTCTTGGTCTGCAGTCCACGACGCTATCCACTGTGCTATCGCCTCCCCCTATTTCATATCATTAGGCATAAATCTTCTTACTCTTAACCTAAAAGAGTTACCATAATGATATATAAATATTGCTTATCGCCTATACTTCCTCTTCACGCTAAAAAGAGTGGAACTCTCTAGGTTACATGTAGTCTGAGTAATGCCGAGAACAAAAGTGTGGAGAGTATGATTTCGAGGTGGCCTAGGCTCTAGCTTTCCCTCATTCATAAGGCGTATATCTTCTCTTTCCTATTCTTAACCTAAAGAAGGGACCATAATGATAAATATAAACTATGTATTGCCTATTCTTCATCTTCACGCTGAAAAAAGTAGAAGTGTCTAGGTTATATGTAGCCTGAGTAATGACGATATGAAAATAAGTGGAGAATGGGTCCAATGCAGCCTGGGCACTGGCTTTCCCTCATTCATTAGCCGTATATCTAATCGTTCCTATTCTTAACCTAAAGGAATTTCCATAATGATATGTATATATTATTTATCGCCTATTCTTCCTCTTCACGCTGAAAAAGAGTAGAAGTGTCTAAGTTACGTGCAGCCAAAGTAATGACGAGATCAACTGGGCGTGGGATATCTTGTCACCCGAAGTCCGGAAGCTAAAAAGGTCCATTGACGTTAAATAAAAATCTTTCAGGTTGGATATACTTAACCCTTGCTGTCCCAGCATTGGTCCAATCTGTCAATACAATCGGTTTCCACTAGTGCCAGCGGCGGATGTCATCTATCACTAATACTCGACCCTTGTTCCTGCAAATACATCACTAATATTTTACCCTTGTTCCTGCCAATATTAAGCGAGAGCTGCAAATATGACTTGAAGGCAATATTGCTAGGTGTTGTCAACACTGTACATGTCTCCTCTAACTGATGCTGGTCACACACAGTCAGTCACTTCTCAGCTTTTGTGGTGGGAGGATGTTGTCTCGCAGCGGATGAGTAATTTTGGTCAGAATAGCTAGTACTGATGGGTACATACATTGCAAAATGTTCTGGTATAGTAGGGGTTAATTCCAATGAAGATATGATCATACTTATAAACTACTTTATGTTTATCAAATCTGTTGTTAATTTGTTATATACTGTATATGGCTATGGTCCTTCACATATCCTGTAGTGTGGCTAAAGCAAGAATTAGTTAAAAGTAACAGGATATTTACAGGTTTTAAAATCCCTGGTTCCAGCTTAACCCTTAATGCTATTGCTAGTAATAGTTATAGTTTATAATTAACATATTTTGTTTCCTTGTCATATAAACGTCGCCCCACCTATGGGACATCAGATGTGGGTTGTCTTTTGGAAACGCCTTACTTAACCTATATCGTTAGTATTGTTATCAGTAGTAATGATATTGATGAAATCATGATTCGAACGCATATGTGAATATAGAAATTAGTATTTTTGTATATATATATTATTGCATATTTCTCTACCCTTCCCAGGAGCCTCGCCCCACCTACGAGATTTCGGGCGTGGGTTGTACGCCGTAGAGTGGGCCCGCTACACCGGCCGCCATGTCTGCTCTGAACTTATCGACAGCGTTCAGAAGTCCTGCTCCAGCCACATCCGGGACCGCTGGACCAGTGACCCTGACCTCAAGTCCCACTCCACCACCTCCCTCAACACACTCGGACAAGGGGACATCAAAGAGTCATGGATCAAGCATAAGGTAGGTGCTGCAGGTTTTCAGTAATAGAGTTTAATCTTTCCCTGTAACATGTTCAATTATAGAGATTTTACTCGTATCTGTCCATCAGATCAATCAGAAGGTTCAACTTGAAAGGAAAGGTGGTGAATAGGCTCCCTGATTGAATTCATGTTTATCTGTTCTCTATTACAGAGCCATAATAAGGTAGGGATTGAATGAATTGATTTTACTGTCTCACTCCACCACCACAGGGGAACACTAAAGAGCCATGGATTAAGCACAAGGTATGCATTAGAGATTGTGAAATGTTTATGTTTAATTGATTACACCCTCTCTCTGTATCGTAGATCAAAATAATACAGTGAGCATGCTGGAGGTAGTGAACACTGAGCAGGTCTATTTAGTATGTGGTAAAACACCATGCAAAGGATGCTGAACATTGTAAAATACTTTGAATAAAATGCTTAGGGCACCAACTTGACGCCGATGACGCAAGTTCAGATACATCGTAGGAAACATGAATTGTATTGAATTAAGAGTTTTGTCAAGCAAATTTGAATTACAATTGACACCCAAACAGGTGAGCAATATTCAAAATGTGGCAAAACAAACGCTAAAAATAATTTGATAACAGTGGTTTCACAAGCAAATGTTTTATAACACTTGCGAAGCAAGCCTATCTGTTGAGCAATTGAAGAAGACAAGGAACAGAGCTGCTTCTCGAAAGTCTATTTAGAATCGAGAGTAACACCCAACAAACGCAAACAGAAACCAAGTAGAGATTTAGTCATTTGTTTTGTCCTGTTGTTACGTGTCGTGTCGGGAAATGGGCTGCTTGGCCAGAAGAACATCATAGAGTCGTGAATCAAGCACAAGGTCCCAGTTAGAAATAGTATATAAGTTCTATGAATTAATACATCGAAGGTGGTGAATAGCTTTTCTTAATTAATGTGTGTAAGGTTTATATGTGGTACCGGTATGCAAATAAACTAAAATTTGCGATCAGCAAGGATAAATCAATATGATAACCTATTTATTTGCTAAATCGTTTTCTAATAAGTTAATAAAATAGAAAATTATTGTTACTTGTTATGAAAGTATCTTTAATGTAATTTGTATAAAGTAGATATGTGATAGTTTCTAAAATTGTAGAGTAAGTGTCCGAGCAGCTGCTAGGTCAGGGGAACATGAATGAATCATGGCTGAAGCACAAGGTGCTAGTTAAGGTGCTGGAATGTATTTGTTTAAGTGGTTTGGCACTTTCTCTTACGTGATTCAAACAGAGAGTACAGTACAATCATTATTGAAAAGGGAAACTGATGAGACATTTGCCTTTCGGGGTTTATCCCAATGAGCATAGTAAACGAGTTGGAGATTGATAATGTGTTTTTAATGGATTTTACTCTTTCTCTGTTACGTATAATACAGACAAGGTGCTAGTTAAAAGAGGGGATTGTTTTTTCTTTCTCACTCACACTCTTAGCCAGGGGCACACTAGAGATCCTGTAGTTCCATCTGTTCCATTTGGTGCCGTATTTATCAGCATACGGAGTGATACTTTTTGTTTGATTATGTACATTTATATTCCAAAGACCAATAAATATATTGTGAACCAGTATTCCCGAATGGTTGTTATGGAGATAGACTATTATGAGTGTAGCAAGAGGCTAACAACACCAGTGGTACCAATATGGCGGAGGTGGGCCGGTCTCTGTTACTACTGCGTCTCTAGATGACATTAAAGAGTCCTCAATCAAGCACAAGTTACAAGTTGAGGGGCAGTGTGTAGGTCTATAAATTAACTAATCAAAGGTAGTGAATAGGTTTTCTTAATTAATTGATTTTTATAGAATGCTATGTACGTAATTCAGCTGTAATGTACGATTAAAATGAAAGCAAAAATAACAGCCCCTCTTATTTACTTGATTGATCACTTTCTCTGTGTCGTCGATAACTATAGTAGACGGGTTGGAGGTGGTGAAGAGAAATTATATTTAATTCTGTTTGCTTGTTATTTTATATTGCAAGATATTAGTTCACAATACTTTATATGTACTTAATATGAAACAGAGATACTCTGTAACATGGATCAAAAGTAACATACCAGCAATCAGAATGAATTTTTGAACTAGACCTCTTCGTCATGATAATTTGAGTTTCCATGATCCTTCGATCTAGCACAGTGAACAGTAGGATATCAAACACAACAAACTAATAGAAGGTAAATACCAGGTATTATTTAATTCCAGATATTAACATATTCTATTACCTAGGTATTAATATATATATTCTTTATCTCCTGGATAAAATGCAAAGTATGATTAGAAGGTCTTAATGAATATAGGATATCACATTTTATTTGTTTAGGAAGTAAAGGACAACGAGTAAATATAGATTTATAATTATTTTACAATTGTTTGTGGATCAAACACAAGGTATTATTTAAAAGTGGTAAACTGCTATGATTGAATTAGTTTTAAATTTGTGTTTTTATTATTGTGAATCAAATGCTATGAACGATAGACAAACCTAATTATAATTGTTAGGATCATGTAATAATGATGAAGTACATACTATGTGGCCAGGAAGAGTTGTACAATTTATAAAGGAACAATTATGATACAGTTCAACAGCACTGGCTCACACACGTCACTACCCTCTGTCTTCTGTATGTTGTAAAGTACTCGTTTATAGCATAATTGTGTACAGTACCATTTATTGACATGAAGAAGAGAACGACCTTAATGACTGATTTAATTCTATCCAGTTGTTAGTTTAATTGACTTACTTTCTAAATCTGAACCCTATTCCCTGTGGACAAATGCCCATGATAGAAAATGAATAGACACTTCAAATTTTGTCCGCAATGTATTTGCACTTACCTTTTCTCATAGCTCTCTCTCTCTGAACATTTAACGAGAGAGAGAGAGAGTACTTTTGTCCCCCACTGACGAGGAAGCGATATGAGCGAGAGTGAAACCGAGAGAGTCAGTATTAAGGTCAAGAGCAGATGGCAGGGGGTTCGGAGAGCTCTTTAGAACCAGTTTTATTTAAGATAGATACATGGATGGACGAATGAATAGATGGAATTACTGTTCGGTAGATAAATAGTTACTGTACATGCAGCACACACATACATACATACCTGTACATACACACATACCTGTACATACACACATACATACATACATACATACTTATAAACAGACGACAGACATGCATAAATAAATGTATACATAATATACAGTATACATTCTAGGTTTGATATGTATTATGGTAGCGGATAATATGGATAGATGAGTAGATAGTACCGTCTTTATTTGCATTTTGCTTCATTTCTATTCTTTAAATTGACTGCTTTATATATATTTAGATCGATTAAGAAGTCCTATACCATAAAAGCCGATATGTAATTGAAAATTAATCTCGGTCAATCTATAAGTATATCTATATCATCAAAATTAGTCACTGAACAACAAAGGCTTTCTTTTCTACTTTGTCTAGAAGTGCTGTGTGAGAGGATCCTCCCCACACATGCAAACAATACTCAATATATGGACGCAATGTGCCCACCCCAACCCAACTCCCACCCCTACCCTACGTCACCCCCACCCTACCCCATCTCCAAACTACCCTATCCTCACGCCAACCCTACCTCAACCCCACCCCAAAACTACCCCACATCCACCCCGACGCTATTGAAGGGGTGGGGGGGTGGGCTGTCCGGGGAAAGGGTGTGTTTGCTAAGACCATATTTTTTACCTGAGATCATAACTATTGCACGAATTCAAAACAATGTTTTTTTTTAAAGACCGTTGCATTCACCCGCCGAATGTTCGTGTGAAGTTTGGAGAAAATCTGTCGAACAGTCTATAGGAGGAGTTTCCGAACAGTCTATAGGAGGAGTTTCCGAACAGTCTATAGGAGGAGTTTCCGAACAGTCTATAGGAGGAGTTTCCGAACAGTCTATAGGAGGAGTTTCCGAACAGTCTATAGGAGGAGTTTCCGAACAGACAGACAGACATTTCGACCGGCATTATACCAGTATACGGGGGGGGGGGGGGGGGTACCACTCTGCTTACGCAGAGTTGGTCAATGGACTAGGGTTTCGAAAAGAGGCTCCAGTCCTGACGCTAATATAGACTTACAGTGTGCTGGCTTAATAATCCAGAAGGGTTGATTGCCTCTGAAGTCTTATTTTAACTAATTATATATACCGGTATTATTTGATAATCCTCTACCACTACCTACCTCAACCCCCAACCTTACCCAACTCAAACCCTAGCCAACCATACTCCACCGTAACACTACCCAACCATACTCCACCCTAACCATGTGGTGATGGGCTGGTCTATCAGAGTGAGAGCTGAGCATTCTCTGCCATACCCATAGCTTACTCTGACTGTTCCTTTAACTTATATATTTTCTAGATCTCAAGTGACTGCGTCTCTTCCGTGGATTGACCTCCCAATCTACCAAGATTGTAAGCCAAAGCGTCACATTTTTCCCTTGCCCCTCAACTTTCTCTTCATAATTGCTGAGGGGCACAGGGCCCTGGGTGGGGCTTTGGTTTCCCGGGCGTTTCCGCACCCTCCTCAGCTCCCCGCCATGGAGTGGCTTCGGTCACCCAGGCTTTATTGTGGTCGGCGGCGAGGGTTCTGTAGGGGCACTCGGTTATGGCCTTGGAATTGCTCGGGGCCTTGGGGCTGTTCGGCCAGGCAGCTTGGGAAACAACAACAACAACAACAACCCAACACAACCTTACCCAACTCTACCCAACCATACTCCACCCTAACCATACCCACCCCACCACAACACTACCCACCTCACCTCAACCTTACCCAACTCAAACCCTAGCCAACCATACTCCACCGTAACTCTACCCAACCATACTCCATCGTAACTCTACCCAACCATACCCACCCCACCACCCACCTCAACCCAACACAACCTTACCCAACTCAAACCCTACCCCAACCCCACCCACACCCAAACTCTGTCCAACCCCACCCCCACCCCCACCCCAACTATTTTCGGCCGTATGACTAGAATCTAATAGTGAACACACACACGGATGCCTACACAAAGCACACACCAACACCAACACGGGGTTGTGGAAGATTTGTGACTCATTTTTGTGTTCATGCTTTTTACATTATATATATATACAGTATATATATATATATATATATATATATATATATATATATATATATATATATATATATATATATTTATTTATTGTATATATATATATATATTTATTTATTTATTTATTGTATATATCTTTATAAACGAAGTGTTTTTGTGTGTGATATGATATCAATATTATCTGACAAAGTGAAGAACTAAATATACAAATTAGTTTAATATGCTGTACTGTGCTTAAACAGTGTATAATTAAGTGAAAACAAAACGATAAAATGTGGAATACAACTGAACATATAATATGACAAATCTCCATCACAAATCACTACGTAAATTATTCCGTTTACCATAGTCTAATGTATAATGCGTACAATATACTCTGGCGAAATATTATTTATACTGTCAACTAAGTGAAAACAAAGCAGTAAACAGAACAATAAATCTGACTATGCTGACATGACACCTATCCACCACAACTGAATGGAAAAATTATTCACTTTTATAAAGTCGTGCGTATTATGCGTAGAATAGACTGCCCAAATTATGCATATACTGTCAACTTTTGAAGGCAAAGTGATGACATTAATAGTGCAATAAAACTGAAGATATGGCGACGTGATACCAATACAGGCACCAGTGATTGTGAACATTATTCAGCTTAGGAAAGTGATGTGTATTGTGTATACAATATACTGTGTAGGATTAGAGTGTACATATCAGGATCAACTCAGGTAAACAAAATCTCTATAATGTGGAATAACAATAAATGAGTGAAGTGAACATTAACTCAATGCGCAAATTATTCAGTATAGCAAAGTCCTTTGTATTGTGTATAATTTACTGTGTAGGATTAGAGTATATACTAGGATGAACTAAGGTAAACAAAAGCGATATAATGTGAAATAACAGGTGTCAGGTGAAGGTATTGAGGGATAAGCCTTTACAACGGCACCTCTCATCCACCCTTTGAAGAGTACTGCGAGGGACAGGAGGCTGTTGGAGTGGCTTTGTTGTGTGTGCTATTAGTATGTATACGTCGTTGAGGTATCCCCCGACTGGGTGCGAACATGTCAAACACGCTAGGACTACTACCACACCGACTAAATATGTCCGCCTTGGCTGGGATCGAACCCAAGGGTCAAGCAGATTCACACGTGATCCTAACAATGAATTATAGAAATAGAGAAGTGACACCTCTCAACCACTACTCAGTGCACTAATTATTCAGTTTAGCAAAGTCCTATGTATTGTATATAATATACTGTACCAGATTATAGTGTTTTCACTCGGATGATGTGAGATACACAAAACCAGTATATAGTGGAATGAAAATGAATTTAGCCATGAGAAGTTTCACCAAAACACAATGCGCTATGTATTCGGTTTAGGAATTACCTCATCAATATAAAGCGTGTTTATCATTGCATTTATGACTAACTGGTATCTCATCAACAAAGCAACAACATTCAACGTGAAATTTGTCTAAAGGTGCTGTATGCTGTGGCAAGTATACTGTATAATTTTACTTCATAAACATTTTCATATTTACACACCCGAAAAAGTGGTCGACGATTAGTTGTGCTATTTTTTTCTAGCGTTCACCATTAGAAAAAGCACTCTTTTCCGCATCTGGTGATATGCGTCATTCATTATGAACCAGAGGAAGTATTCAAGCGCCGAGGTGGGGAATTGGAAGAGGTAATGATTTTGGCAGTCGGCGGCGACGAAAAAAGTTAGTGCACACAATATTTTACATATATTTTGAAATATTCGTACAAAAATAATTATTTGCAGTATGAATTTTCGGTTTTCTGCATTCTCTTCCTTAGCATCTCGGCTCGCCCCACATCAAAAATTTACAGTTATACAGTCATGTCATTACACAGAAGTAAAACAAATATGATATAAATGTATCTCCGCATATATTATCTTTAACTGTCTTCGTGGTGCGATGCATAAGGTGTTGATTTTCGGTGTGAGCGTCCTGGGTTCGAATCCACGGACTGCCACATGTGTTTGTAAATTTCATTAATCAATTTTAGGAGTAGAGTTGGTTGTTGGAAGGAACATAATAATTGATATTGGTTCAGGAGTAATTTATCGAGAGGACTTCCCTAGTGGTTAAGGCCCCATTAATTGCTCTTTCCATTCACATAATTATGCATAGCCTACGTGAGTTGCAGTTCGGATGTGTGTATATGCTTAGATTGATATGCAGGATTCGAAGTTGCATAATAAATCGTAGGCAGTGTCCACCATCCTTTAACCGTCTTCGTGGTGCGATGCATAAGGTGTTGATTTTCGGTGTGAGCGTCCTGGGTTCGAATCCACGGACTGCCACATGTGTTTGTAAATTTCATTAATCGATTTTAGGAGTTGAGTTGTTTGTTGGAAGGAACATAATAATTAAACGTTCTTCAAAAAAAGACATAACACAAGTACACATGTCATAGATTTGTGAGTGGAGTGATTGTTGAGAGGTCATTGATGGATTATGTGTTGGTGACAAGGGTAAGATTGTGTAGACTGCTTGATGTAAATGTGCTGAGAGGTGAGGCGGAGGGTATGTCGGATCATTACCTGGTGGAGGGAAAGCTAATATAAGAGTTAGGAGTTACAGGAGAATGCGAGACAAACGTGAAGTAAGAGAGGTAATAAAAGTTAGTGAGTTAGAGAAGAGTACAAGGAAAGACTAAATGAAAAGTGGATGGAAGTGAGAGAGATGGAAGAGAGAGAAGTAGAGGTTGAATGGCAACAGTTTAAGGAAGGAGTGAAAGCAAGTGCAGATGAAGTATGCGGTAAAAGAAAAGTAGGAGGTAGAGGTATCAGGAACGGAAGCGAATGGTGGAATGATATGGTAAGAAAGGCAGTTGAGGAGAGGAGACAGTGTTTTGAGATGGTTTTACAGGATGGTAGTGTTGGGGTATGGGAGAGGTACAAGGAGAACCTTTAGAGAGGCAAAACGGAATATTAGAGAAGCAAAACAAATGCAAACGAAAGGTGAGATTAAAGGTTGAGTGAACATTTTGAGTAACAAAAGAAGATGTTCTGGAAGGAGGTAAATAGAGTAAGGACTAGGGTTCAAACCCACAACACCATGAATAAATGATTAACTCCAATGAAAAGGCAACACAACTTATCACCGTGGTATTATAAGAATGGAAGTTAACCACCCAAAACTAGACTGCAAGGTTAATATTATCCTCCAGCGAAACCCTACTATTATATTACCCTATTGCTATACAAGTCAACCAGAATCATATAATTGATATTATTAAGTTTACGTTAAATGTCAGTAGAATAATTTATGCTTTCGTAAATCCTTTAGGATTTATATGTAAGGAACCACAAAAATATCTAAGGTATTTAAATCTTTAAGTTAAGTTGAACGTGAAAGATAGTAGGCTACATGAAAATAAATAAGGGAGGTATGGATGAAAAGATAGTTTAAAAGTATGGATATTATTTACATATAAATTACACTTTATACATCTATCCTTACATTCACACAATACAACATAATCATACAATACAAAATAATAATACTTATCTATAGAGAGATAGTTATACAAGGCAGGACAAACTCAGGATGACCCATGGTGAGGTCTTGGCGAAGCAGAGGCGTGAGGAGAACTGAAGTTTCTCAAATCCTATTTTCTATCGAGTCCTTGCATGGTCAGTAAAGTTATCGTACTGGACTAAAATACAACTACTCTCTCTCCAATCAAACAACTTAACTGAACTAATAATTATATAGAATACTTCATTAAAATATATAAATGAAGAGTAAAACATTAAATCACGAATTATATAAAGACTAATCATACGTCTGCCAGAGAGATGCTAAAACAAGGTAAGAGGGGGGAACGTGTGCGCTTGGCGCCACTTGGCTACAGTACACTCTGAACACAAAGTATGTTCCCCGAAGTTAGTTTACTTCCTAAAGGCCTTCCTATGTACAAATAAATAGTCACATATACCCACTAATAATAGTTAACTCTATCCCACCAGCAATTAGTTTAATTAAGGCAATACATAACAGAGGACAAAAGAGGGAAGAGTCGGTGAAAGATGCAAATGGAGAATTACACAAGTGGAAGGAGTTCAAGTGATGAAAAGACATGCTGAGTATTTTTAATCTTTGCTAAATGTAAGAGATGGAAGGGAAGCAGTGATTGAAGCGGTGGTTGATGGAGATAGGTTACCCAGGACACCCAGGTGGCAGGGAATGAAGGAATGGATTGGTGAAAATTAGGTGAAGGAAGCAGTGAGACAAATGAAAGCGGGAAAAGCAGAAGGTATGGATGGTATTGCTGTGGAGTGTATAAAGAAGGGTGGAGATGTGATAATAGATTGGTTGGTGAGACTTTTCAATGTGTGCTTTGTTGTGTCAATGGTACCACTAGACTGGAGGAGTGCATCTGTTGTGCCGTTGTATAAGGGGAAGGGAGATCGGCAGGAGTGTTCAAGTTATAGAGGTATTAGTTTATTATAAGTGGTTGGAAAGCTGTATGGCAGGGTGTTGATTTAGAGGATAATATAGGGTACAGAAGGTGCAATAGCAGAAGAGCCTTGCGGTTTTAGGAGGGGAAGAGGGTGTGTGGATCATTTTTGTGCAGTAAGACAGCTAGGCCTATGCGAGAAGTATTTAGAGAAGCATAAGGAGATATTTTGGGCTTTCATTGATTTGGAAAAAGCGTATGATCGTGTGGATCGAGAAGCAATGTGGAAGGTGATAGGGATTTATAAAATTGGATGACATTTGTTAAGAGCAGTTAAGAGTGTTTATGAAGAGAGCAGATCGTGTGTTAGAGTAGGAAATAATGAGTTGAGTGAATGGTTTGAGGTAAATGTAGGTTTGCAACAGGGTTGTGTAATGTCACCGTGGCTGTTTAATGTATATATGGATGGTGTGGTGAAGGAGGTGAAAATGAGAACTATGGGTAGAGGATTGGGTTTAGTAGGAACGAATGGTAGAGATTGGGAGTTGAATCAGTTGCTGTTCACTGATGACACAGCGTTGGTGGCGGATTCTGAGGAGAAACTGCAGCAGGTAGTCAAAGAGTTTGGTGTGGTTTGTGGGAGGAGGAAGCTGAAGGTGAATGTCAATAAAAGTAAAGTGATGGTGTGTAATAGGGGTGATCGTAGGGTGAATCTAGATGTGAGGCTGGATGGGGAAATATTGGAACAAGTAGAGTGTTTTAAATATCTAGGAAAAACGATAAGCAAGAATGGAGGTATGAAAATGAAGGTAAAACAGAGAGTAAGTGAAGGAAGGAAAGTTTGCGGAGCAATGACAAGTATGTGGAAGGTGAGAAATCTGGGAATGAAAGCTAAAAATGCAATGTATCAAGGTATTGTTGTACCAACAGTGATTTATGGGGCTGAGACATGGGCCCTGAAGGTAAAGGAGAGAAGAAAGCTGGATGTGATAGAGATGAGCTGCTTGAGGAGTATGTGTGGATTGACTCGTAGAGACAGATTGAGGAATGAAGAGATACGTAGGAGAGTGGTGCAGCAGGAACATTTGTTGGCCAGAGTGGACAGAAGGGTGTTGAGCTGGTATGGTTATGTTGAATGAATGGAAGATGAAAGGGTTACAAAGAAAATATGTGAGTCTGATACAAGGGGAGGTAGAGGGGTAGGAAGACCTCCATTGAGATGGAGAGCCTGTGTAGGACAAGCGTTGGAAGATAGAGGAATGATTATAGATCAGGCAAGGGAAGTGGAAATAAACAGGAATGAATGGAGAATGCTTGTGAATAGATAAGTGAAAACGCGGTCATTTGGGAGAGGGGATCGGGCGCCAGTTGGACTAGATAATAGTCCGTCAGGCGCCTGGCCCGGGGAGCCGGTATATATGAAAGGTTCGCCTGGATGTTTGGTGGGCGGATTTGTAGTGGTGGGCCTTTGCTGCATGTCTGCCTGCTGAGACCGGAACTTCTCCGGGAGGTCGGGGCCGGGGGAGTGCTAGAGTGACCTTGGTGATACCTGGTCTCTGGGTCTTCTCCTGGGCGGCCTAGATGTGAGTAAAGTTGTGTTTTGTTTTTGTGTGTTCATTATTTTAATTATTATATTTTTGTTGTATTGTCTCTGTTCGGTCTCTGTCTCGAGGCCACCCTCAGCTAAAAAAAAAAAAGGGAATGTGCCTGAGTACATAGATAGATAGATAGATAAATTTTATTTTTCTCGTTACGTTATAACTCTTGAAGATAGACAAATTAAGATTGCACCATTGGAAAGACCAGGACAAATATGTTTAGTTACATACAGTATATCGAAACGTATAGTCATTGCTCAAATTTCAGAGGTATGATGTTGGGGAGTAAAAATAGAAAATATTTGTATTCACGTTCTATTCATACTATCATACTTTATATTATATATATATATATATATATATATATATATACAGTATATATATATATATATATATATATATATATATATATATATATATATATATATAATCTTGTGGCAAAAATATTTGTATTCACGTTCTATTCATACTATCATTCTTTATATTATATATATATATATATATATATATATATATATATATACAGTATATTATATATATATATATATATATATATATATATATATATATATATATATATATATATATATATATAATCTTGTGGCAAAAAATTAGGAAAAACCGTGGGCGTGCATAAACCATCAAAAAACTCCCTCCACCAGTAAGAAAGAAAAATAACCTGATTGAAAGTTCCATAGATGTTGCCCGGTTAGCGAGAAGGTTGAGAGATTGATATCTTGCCTATAGTGAGGTGACTATGCCTGAATACAAGGCTGTACTCTAACGTACGAGTTGTACAGTTTAAGAATTAAATCCTCACTCTTCTGATATTTCTATTTATGAAGGCAAATATCCTGTTTGCTTTTTTTTCTGGCTTCCAAACATTGCTTTGAGAACTTCATAGAACTAACCATTAATACACCCAAGTGCTTTTCTTCTTCAACTGACTTTAATCAATTTCCTTCCATATCGGAGCTTAAATCCCTATTTTCCCTTCCTATGTGGAGAACCTTGCACATTTCAAAGTTAAATTTAATTTGCCACTTCTCTGCCAATGCAACTAATATATATAGGCCATTGTGTAGCCTAAAACTGGCATGAACATCCTTCACTGTTGCAGCTAATTTGGTGTCATCTGCAAATTTAAAGATTTTACTATTAATTCCTACATCAAGGTCGTTAATATACACTAAGAATAGTAATGGACCTAGAACTGAGCTCTGCGGTATCCCACTAGCCACATCCTTCCAGTCTGATTTAACCCCATTGAAAACTATTATCTGCTTTCTCTTTTATCCAATGTAAAACTGATCCTGAAATACTGTGTGCCGATAATTCATAAACTAGTCTTCTATGTGGTACTTTATAAAAATCCTTGCTAAAAATCCAAGTAATTTTTTGTCTTCTATGTGTATGAAGGAGACATAAGTCTGAAACAAGTGTCTCCCCCCAAAGCCAAAAGAGTGACAAAGAGCTAAATTCAAGGGACGTTGGGGTCAAAATGCCTGGACACACGAAATTTAAAACAGTCCTAATTCATAGGATGAAGGAAAGGTTGATTAAGGGAGATACTTCCAGAGTTCACTTGTTGAGTAAAAGAAAGACTGAGAAAATTTGCTAATTCTTGGGTTGGAGAACTGGACATCAATGCTCTCCCCTTCATCTTGCTGTTTTGTAGCGAATTCCATAAATTCCAATAAATTAGTGAGATACGACCTACCTGTTGTGAAGCCATGCTGTGATTCACCTATCAGACCATTATATTTTAAGTGCCTGGATACGTAACTTTAAAAACAAAAATCTAGAGTTTTACTTACTATGGAAGTTAGACTAACTGGCCTATAGTTATTTACATAGTCTGTCCTTCTTTTCTATAAACTGGGAACTACGTTTGCATTATTCCAGTCTACAAGAATTTCTGCAAATCTTAGTGATCCTGACAAAAATGATCCCAAAAGCTTCCGAAATACTCTCCACTCCTTCCTTGAGTACCCTGGCGTGGATGTTATCCGTACCTGTGGCTTTATGGATATCTAGTTTTTTTATGTACTCTTGTATGTCCTTTGTTTCTATGCAAATGTTTTCTAAAGTATTTGTGCTAACATTAGAACAAGTAAAACGCATGTTCATTACATTTTCCTGAGTAAATACAGACGAAAAATGCCTAATTATCAAAACTACCATTTCCTCATTGGTATAGTTAATTATTCCATTCAGCTTAAGAGGTCCAATCCTATCCTGATATGTATTATTAATTTTGTAATAACTTAATAATTTGTTGGAATCTTTATTGCTATTTCTAGCTAAAACTATTTCGGACTGCCTTTTACTCTCCTCGATAATTCTTTTCAATTCATCCCTCATTACTGTGTATTGATTAACACAAGATGTGCGATAGGCCTCCCAGAAGTATCTGCCAGATGAATGCGATAGGCCCTCTGTAAGACAGCCCCCCAAAAAAAAATAAAAAAAATAAAAAATAAAATTTAAAAATTTAAAAAATATACAAATAAATAAATAAATAAATAAATAAATAAAATAATAAATAAATAAATAAAACAAATACTTAAATAAATAAAGCCCCAGTACTGGTGAAATGGAAGCAATATGTGATTAGGTGGTATGCCGGTTTACCAACAGCTCCTGCCTTTACCTAACATGTGTCTTAACCCGCCTCCCTCCCTTTCTCCCCTCCTCAATTATCCTATTTTTTCCTTCTTTATTTCACACTATTTCTCTTTCCCGCCTGCTCTATGACATGCCTCCAACCTCCCCCGTCACAAATATATGTTTTATCACTTTTATGAATGGATATTTGCTGCTTACACCTATTTTCTGATCTTTAATGTTCATATGTTCATCATAATTATGAGTAAAATATACATACATGGAGCAGTAATAATGCTTTATATGGTAAATATAACGAATTCTGTCAGAATCGAAGGTAATTTATTCGCATATGCAGCATTTTTTAAAACAATTTTTTTTTTTTTTTTTTTTTTTTATATGTGATTGAGGGAGGCAAAAGGCATAACTGCCTATAGCGAGTGCCTCCCCCATAGTTGAAAGAGTGACAGGGCCAAAATCAAGGGACGTTCGAGCCAAAATGCCTGGACACACGGAGTTTGAAGCAATTTAAGTCATAGGAAGAGGGAAAGACTGATTCTGGGAGAGAGTTCCAGAGCTCAGCTGTTGAGTAGAAGAAAGTTTGAGAGTAACGTTTCACTCTTGGGTTGGAGAGTTGCACAGAGTAGGGGTGGGATTGAGTTGCAAGACGGGTACCACGTGCCCTACGTAAAGGAGGTGGTATGCACTGGGATAGCTCTGAGGAACACTGATTATTATAGTAGCGATAGAATAGCGAGAGAGATGCAACATTGCGGCGGAGAGAGAGAGATTGCAGAGAGTTGGTGAGTGGACGGGAGTTAATGATACGAAAGGCCTTCCTTTCAACTTTGTCTAGGAGAGCGGTGTGAGAGAACACACATGTACAGAACAATACTCAATACAAGGGCGCACTATGCCCTGTACAGAGCAAGAGCTGTGCAGGGCCCCCCCTAAGGCGGTTGAGCACACCAGCTTCTGGGAGGCCTTAGCAAGACTGGAATATGGTCCTTCCAAATGAGAGCAGAAGAAAAAGAGACACCAAGAATATTGAGAAGATGAAGGGTTGATTTTTGTATTGTTGAAGAATAAGGGATAGTCCGCTGGGGGATCCGGGTAGATAGATGGAGAAATTGGGTTTTGGAAGCATTAAAGTTAAAAGGTTTTCTCTGCCCAATGGAAATAGTATTTAGATCAGAATTTAAGAGTTCTATGGCTTCATTACATTTGTCGTTGAGGGATTGCTGGCTGGGGCGTCTGAAAAACTAATGGATTAGTGTAAGGTTGAGTCGTCTGCGTATGAATGGATGGGAATTAAGGTACAGTTAAGGAGATAAAAATTAGAAAGAGAATAGGAGATAGGACAGAGCCCTGAGGAACACCGGAGTTTATAGGGTGAGGAAGTGAACAATGGCCGTCCACAACCGCAGCTATGGAACGGCCGGAAAGGAAATTAGAGACAAAGCACAGATGGAGGGATAGAAACCGAAGGAGGGTAGTTTAGAAATTAAAGATTTATGCCAGACTCTATCGAAGGCTTTCGATATGTCTAGTGCAATAGAAAAAGTCTCACCGAAGTCCCGAAAGGAGGATGACCAAGAGTTAGTAAGATATGAAAGAAGATCACCAGTAGAGCGACCCTTAAGGAAGCCATACTGGCGATCTGAGAGCAGATTATGAGAAGAGAAATGCTTAAGAAATTTGGAAGCAAGAATAGTTTCAAAAACTTTAGAAATGGCGCACTTGTCAGGTTAAACGCATATGTGACTGAGTGTTTTCCCTCATTCAATGTTCACTGTCGCATGTTTATTATAAAGTTACTTGTGCAGATGATTGTTCAGTCGTGAGCATATAAAGACTTAAGCCAATTCGAATCTTGGTTAATTAGTAAAATAGGACTTCAGAGGCTATCAGTCCTTCTGGATTATTAACCCGGGAACGGCGAGGAGACTCTTAAGAGGTTTTGGTGGTGGAAGGCGACGGGACTTAAGATCCATGGCCTAAAAATGGCTTTTTAAAAGACCCCAGTAGCACTCAGAACAAGGGAATATGTGATTAAGTGAAATAATTCCCCTCCATACTTCCTATCACTCCTCCAAATATGTCAAAACCCCCTCCTTCCCCACCCCCCTCTTCAATTATCACCTATTTTTCCTCTTATTCCCTTGTTTATCGGTTTATCGCGCCAATACTTCCAACCCGGTTCCAAGGTCATCTGGTACGCATATAGAGCGTGGGAAGAGAAAGAAAGCAAGAGAGAGACATCAGTCTGCCTTCATTCCTCGAAGAGGGAAATAATTTGTCATTTTCACCCCCCAAATACTATTCCCACTTGTTTTATTGCTGTTACATGTTAATATCTAAATATTAAACGTAAAATAGGCGCATATGAATAAGTAATAACGATATTTATGGTAAAATGACAATTTTAGGCGGGAATGAACCAAAATATCCTCGCTTGGCAGGAGGGTTTGAACTACCAATGGCGTGCCGTTCTCGGGTTAAGCCAGCCCACTGTAAGTCAAGAAGAGCGTCAGAACTGGAGCCCCTTTTCGATAACTCCAGACCCTTGGAATCTTGGAACCCTTAAAGCCAAGTTATGAAGCATCTAGGCTATATTAAAGCATTGTATAGTCTCATTTTCGTTTGATACTGATTCAGTTGGGTGCATCACAATTTAAGTTCTTGACTGTATGTGTATTGGCCTGAGTTTGGTGAGGTAGCGCAGCCTGAGTGCCTCGTGGCCACACATCTTTATCAGTCAATATCACAGCTGCCATCTATTCCGCCCACCATGACAGCACACAGAGAGAGAGAGAGGGAGAGAGAGAGAGATTAAAGGTGTAGGAGAAGCATTGGACGGTAGAAGTCAGGGAGCCTGTCAGAGGAGAGGGATGTGATATATTATGTGCAAGAGGAGTGAGCGAGAGCTCATCTGAGAGAAGGCCACCCCCATCTCGGGGAGCAAGACGACTGGCAGTAGATAGATGGATAGATAGAAAGGATGTGGTGTACAGGCATGAGAGGGGTGGAGAACATAATGCCTGAGAAACAATTATGGAAGTGAGGTGAAGCATGGCCAATGTGGAAATGTGCAAAAAGTTACGTATATAATTTAAGAGCCATGGGAAGGAAAATTAGGATCATGGCAGGATAGGGAATGGAAAATAAAACGCTAAACCAGAATTTGGCTGGCTTGAACAGGATTTCGCCAAAGGTTAAATAAATAAGTAGAAGTATATACAGTTAAAATGAGGGTAAAATATAGTTTGATATACCATATTAAATACAGATATATCGAATGTAGATATAGGAGAACCTAAATGGGCCATATAATAGGTTAAAATAATATAGATTATGGGGAACAAAGATATTTGGAAAAGGGGGAGGAAGGATATTGAGAGGTGAGGGTCATCAAGATAAGGGAGAATATAAGAGGTTGAGGTGAAAGATGAACAAAAAGGAGGAACTTGAGCTTTGCTCAAGTTTCATGAGAAGTTTAATATAGAAGTTTAATATAGGTAATACAGAGGAGTACATAAATCATGACACAGCCTGAGAAAGTGCTAGCTATTATATAAGAAAGCATGACAAGTTGAATAACATAATGAAACAACCTGTGATTATTTTATTGGTTCATTATCAACTCCATCAGTAAAACATGTCAACCAATAAACCTCAACCAGTACCAAGTCAAGCAGTGCCTAATATACAGTGCCAACTAAAATTCCTAATGTAGCCTAGCCTAACAGTACTGGTTAAAATGTACTGGGTTGATTTGTACTTTTGAAATTGTTGTATCGTCCGGTCTCTCATATTATTAGGTATATTATAAAAGTATCCTGACCAAAGAAAAAACTATTAAGGAACCCAGTGGGAGCAGTTAAGGGACACAAAAATAAATATGAGTTGGAGACAGAAGTTAGTTTGGAAAGGAAGTTGACAAACTTGTTGGCATACGAAGCCTGTCACTTGAAAGGACGTGAGAGAGAGAGAGTGAGAGTGTGTGAGAGAGATAGAGAGATTCGGTTGAAGAAAAGGAACGAAGCAACAATGGGAGAGTGGCAATTACTCAAAAATATAATTTGTAGTAGAGCAAATACATTTGGTACAGTCTGTCAAGGATCCAGCGGGCCCACCCTTGCTCTGGGAATCACAGTTTTACCTGGCAATACCTGGTGTAGTAAGGCGTCGTGTTACAGGGATTGTGATTGGTAGATCTGATTTCGGCTACATCAGTGTCAGAACATATATTAAACAATACAAAGGAAAATATATATATATTATATATATATATAATATATATATTATATATATATATATATATATATATATATATATATATATATATATATATATATTATATATATATATATATATTATATATATATAGATATATATATATATATATATATATATCGCTATTTAAGATGATTAAATATCTCCCAATGTTTATATATTTTCTAAAATATATTGACACAATAATGGAGGATGGTATCTTGAACAGCGGAAAACGATTGTGGGGCGGGAAAGGGGTGGGGGAGAGGGAACACAATTACATGGACTTTGGTTGTTCTACATACTGCTTACAGTTTTACAATATTATTAATAACACCTTACTATAAGAAAGAGGGAGAGACAATGTGACACAGATTGACTAATATAAAGAATCGTATACAGAGAGAGAGAGAGAGAGACAGATATGTTGCCAAACCTACACGTCTATGCTAGTTTGTATTTGAATACATATTCGCCAAACTTCAATTATTTTGTATGTTTCTCGTTTATTTTCTACATTACCTATACACATCACCTAATGCATGGCGAATATATATGGTAATGGAAAGTGTTGAGTATAACTATCGCTATGACAATAATGTTTGAGAAAACGGTAATTCAGATTGAAAACTATGTGTATTAGCCTACATTTAATGGCACACATTACCTCAATAGACTTAGTGACAAATAGCAATGGTATTGAACAGTCGCAATTTGTGAAACTAACATTACTACTGCATAATAACTGCAGTCCATTAATTATGTAAATATACGAGACTAAGTTACAACAGTGCCAATATATTTGTTAAATAAAAAATACACTTTGTATTTAATTGGAGATTAAACATACTGTATATATAATAATTACATAAATTTTGCTAAGGAGCTGATGTCTGTTGTCGCACCTCTGAATATGCAGTTTCCGTTTCTGAGTTCCTGTTTGACCGAGTGTATATGCATTGCTCTCTCCCTCTCTCTCTCTCTCTCTCTCTCTCTCTCTCTCTCTCTCTCTCTCTCTCTCTCTCTCTCTCTCTCTCTCTCTCTCTCTCCAACTACTTTATTGGTATACATAAAATATATATTTGATTTGACGCTAATCAAACAAAATACAAATTTCGTTAGTAAAACACAATGTAGCGGTAAATGTAATTAACATAAGGTATTAAATATTACAATTTAGATCAATTACCTTTGTGTTGTGGTAATGGGTTGAGAGTCACAGTTGATTTTGAGTTGGTGGGATATTGATTAACACAAGGAGCGCGATAGGCTTAACGGAAGTGTCTGTCCGGATGCAATAGGCTTCACAGAAGAAAGCCCATACAAAAATGCCCATCAGGCACTCAAATAGAAGCAATATGTGATTGGTTGTCTCTCCCACTTCCTCCCTCCTCAATTATTGACCATTATTCCTCTTATTTTCGCCATTCTTCTCTTTCCCTGCAAGAAATATGATGAGTCCCGGTCTTCCACATGCTCGAAAA
>CM064580.1:27053505-27121753 GCA_032716605.1 Paralithodes platypus
AATCATCAACAAAGCCCTTATACCCAATAATCATCAACAAAGCCCTTATACCCAATAATCATCAACAAAGCCCTTATACCCAATAATCATCAACAAAGCCCTTATAACAATAATCATTTATACCCAATAATCATCAACAAAGCCCTTATACCCAATAATCATCAACAAAGCCCTTATACCCAATACTTGCTCAATAGGATTCAGGAGTATTTTTGTATTAATCCAATAGGGGACCATGAAATTGAAGTCATGCAGGTAGGACTCTTCTTTTGTAAGTGGCTGTACAGTTTGTTGCACATACTCCGTTCCTCAATATCTCAGTAGGTGGAGTGAGGGAGGGGGGTTAGGGAGGTGGGTGCGGCACAAATTAGGATTTCATTGGGGTATTGAGGAACGGAATATGTGCGGTAAAAAACACTCCATATAAAAAGGTCCAAATATTTCCAATAATTGTTTGCGGAATTTAATGAAGCTATACAATTTGAAAGCTTGCTTCTTTTTTTCTTCTTTTTCCTATGTGAGTGAGGGAGACAAAAGGCAGAACTGACTGTAGCGAGTGCCTCCCCATAGTTGAAAGAGTGACAGGGCCAAAATCAAGGGATGTTCGAGCCAAAATGCCTTGACACACGGAGTTTGAAGCAATTTAAGTTATAGGAGGAGGGAAAGACTAATTATGGGAGAGAGTTCCAGACCTCAGCTGTTGAAAAGAAGAAAGACCGAGTAATGTATCACTCTTGGGTTGGAGAGTTGCACAGAGTAGGGGTGGGGAAGCAGCTTAGGGAACGACAACAACAACAACTACTAAGAGTTGGTGTATAGCTGTCTTTGGTTAGAATAGCGGAAGCTATTTAGTTAGCAATAGTGATAGGATCTGATAGAAAAGTCAAAGGTAGTTAAACATAGGTAGTCATTTCCTAAGAGTTTTTGAAGAGTTAATTGTAGCTTATATAATCGATAGATTAGGGACGTATGTGCCTAGCAATCGAATGAGTTTTAGGTTTATGTAATTGATAGATTAGGGACGTATGTGCCCAGCTATCAAATGAGATTAGGTGAATCAGTCGAGCAGACTTCTAAGATGGTCTAGCTCAAACTGAGGAATATAAAGTAACGTAACGATAACCGCAATCAATGCGGGCTTCACTAGTACGATTGGGTTAGTGAAGCTTAGCTGGAGTATTAGTTAGGAAGGGCAATCAATACTCACCGTTTGTAAATATTTATGTTAAAAGGAAACTGTATTATCATTATAGATGTAACCTTATTGAAAACATGTATCGATCGTGTGTAATATCTATTATATGAAATAAGGACGCACCTTATTAAGAATAGTTTCCTTTATTTGATTAATAGTTATTGTGCCTTGAGACCTAAGTCGAAGTAAGTCAAACTCTGAATAGCGATCGTACAGACAGGTTGTGATGGGAATTTAAGCTTCCAAAGAACAAACTGTATTGTCGTAAGTATTCAGCCTCTTACAGTTTGAATGTATTTCGACCTGGATCGAGAAGCATTAGCTAAGAGTAATATTGATTGCCTTTGAATTTATTAAATGAGGTGCTTAGAAGAACAAGGCCGCATAAGCCAATGCCCCCGTATTCTAAAACTACACTTAAGTGCTGCCCTAAACCTTCATGAATGAAATAAAACGGAACAAAATATAGTGATCTCTCTGAAACTGAATGATAGTTAGCCCTTTATTACAAATTAGCACTCATCCCCGTATCTTATAGAACCAACCGCACTTAAGTGCTTCCCTAACACTATATCGAACAAAGATAATACAACTGAGTCCAAATTTGTGATAAAGGGCTAAATATCTTTCGGTTTCAAACAGAGCATTATATTTTGTTCGGTTTATTTCGTTCATGAATGTTTAGTGCAGAACTTAAGTGTGATTTTAGAAATGGGGGCATTGGCTTATGCGGCCTTGTTCCTCTATGCTCCTCAAATAATCTACATACTTCCGAATAACTGTCGAATCATTCCAACCCTATTAGCATAAGTGATTCCTAAATTATGTACTACAATATAAACCAACCAACCAGTCAATCAATCAATCAACCCTAATTTCCTCCCCCAGATCAAGAAGGCGTTCCACAAGTCCGAGTCTAAGAAGGAGTTCAGCGTGGTGACCAACCTGTCTACCATGGCTGTGTGTGCCACCTCGCCTCTCCTGCCCACCGCCGTGTCCTCACAGGAGATGAAGCCGCACCAGGTTGTTGTGCCCCATGTTCAGGTCAGATATCACCGTTTGTCATTTCGTTTTTTTAAGCACTTTGTTTTCATTGTCGACAGATGTAAATACTATGGTGGATATCACAATAACGTGATTACTAATGCATACTAAACCCATAATGACATGCATAGAATATTCAACACGGTTTCGGCGGTTACTACCACGCTTCTGTTCTAGATGCTTGTACATCCAGCTTAATAGAGTGGTACTAACAGTTTGAAATCAATCTATATCTGCCATTTTGGGTTTACCTTTTTTATGCAAGTACCTATTTTGGTTAGTCCTAGAGGTTGCAAATATAGACCACCAGTCAAGATAGCAGGTGCACATTAAAAGTGCCAGAGAAGTGCACTCAATTCATCCTTTCTCTGCCATAATCTACATTGCATATTATATGTTAGTCATGCATTTAACATACAGCCAAATCATAACATTTACCCCTATATACTGTATATATCTGCTCTTGCCCATGCTCCTTGATCTTCGTAGTCGTCGACACATTGAACAGTATTCCGGGTGTGCCGTGATTATGCTGTAATTGATGGCCCTATGCATACTTAACTTTAGTCTTAGTAGTGAATGTGTTTTGTTTTATTTATTGCCCCCCTCGGAACTAAATGTGTATACATTCTTTGTTTGCTGGTGGCTGAGATAAGGGCTGTGGTAAGGATGGGTTGATATGACTGTGTTAGATGTATTGGGGTCTCGGAAATTTACAATGGGCCTTATTTAAAAACATGAACAAATCTTCTTCGGTGGGTGTATTATAAATTATTGTATAGTATAAATAATAAACGTATTTTGTACATAAACACTTTTTGGGTACGAATATTTGCCCAGTAACTTCTTGTCTACGAAACTGGGTGTACAGTCACTTGGGCCGCACTTCAGTCTGACCGCGTCATACTTGAGCCGCAGTACGATTGGGCCATTGCATATTTGTTATTTGCCCCCCTGCTGGCAATATATATTATGATGACAATAAGTCATGGGAGAGTGAGGGGGGGCAAAGCCCCTCATCAACCTATTATTGTATCCCATGGCAGTCAAAATAGACGGGAACGTGATCACGAGTGTACAAATAATGTAAACAAAGCGGTCGATACACTAGATTACTACATGGCCGGTGGCCCGAGCGTCACATGGCCCAATTGTGGTGTGGCCCGAGCATCATGGGACCACGAAACTGTACCCAGAAACGTTCCTAAAGACCCAAATATATTGGGTAGGAAATGTCTTTTCTGTGAAAAATACTAACCGAATGTTCATTAAATGTAAGAAATTGGTCTCCCCCCCCCCCCTCCCCAAATTATGTTAACCTATTTATAAGTGTTATAAGTTATATGCCACATATAATTGAGAGGGAGCGCAAAACCCCTATACTCCATTTTGCATTTGTTATATATAATATATGGTCGATATATCAGAAAGTAAGACACTTACAACAATGTTATAAAGCACCATCGCATTCTAGACAACTTTATCTTCGTCATGCAAGTGTTTTCAATTGTGGAAAATTTCGGAAAGTAAGCGAAAAACTGCATAAATTAAAAAGTGAGTAAACTATTACTGTGTGTAGTTTGTCTTATACTCATCATTATTTATATAAGTTTATTTGTAATACAACTATAAAAATACAAGTAGCTTCTACTATATATATTGCATTTAATGAGGTAATATAAAAGGAAATTTATGGAATGATTGTGAAGATATTGATTGTTATAATAAAATATCCATTACGCGATTCACACAGACTATGATACCGCTTAGCTATACAAATATATCGAGAGGCAGCGTTGCCAATGTCTGGTAGGTGGGTAACCGAAGTCTGCGCCACCCTGTATATGATATCCAACCCCACTTAACAACAGTTTGTATGTGTATAAGGTTCTACTGATAATTAAATTAGTAATACTAAAGTGTGATGTTTTTATTTTTTTTATTTTTAAGGATTTTTTTGTTTTTAGGTTTTATATATGAGTATTGAGTAAGCTAGTGTGCTAGCACAATCCTTGTAATGTATGTAAAGTAAGCTAGTGTGCTAGCACAATCCTTGTAATGTATGTAAAGTAAGCTAGTGTGCTAGCACAATCCTTGTAATGTATGTAAAGTAAGCTAGTGTGCTAGCACAATCCTTGTAATGTATGTAAAGTAAGCTAGTGTGCTAGCACAATCCTTGTAATGTATGTAAAGTAGATCTCCTATATTATATATTATATATTATATATTATATATGAGTATTGAGTAAGCTAGTGTGCTAGCACAATCCTTGTAATGTATGTAAAGTAGATCTCCTATATTTGAAGTTAAGAATGTTTAAATGTTTCAAGAAGTGTCACATGAGAGTTTAGTGCTTGAAGATGGTAACAATGATATGGTGATATATGTGTTTGTGTATATATATTTGGCGCTCTTTGCAACAACAAAGTTCTCATAGAAGTTACGATCGCTGAGTACTAAATAAACTACCAACTTCATAGGGGATATCCTTAAACTGCCTATGGAGCGTCATTGGAGCTTGGATACCACTTGAAGCAAAAATAAAATATAATTTAAAGATTGATGCGTATCACACTTCTCGTTCATATTCTGTTTAGCCCAACATCGCACCTCACCACGCATCTCTCGCCCTTCCTTATTCAGTGCTCGGTGTGTGCGGAACTGCAGACATCCACCCCACTCATGCTTTCCCCTTTCCGTCTGTCTCTTTCAGCCTGCGCTGTCTTTATAACAGTGAGTTGATGTCATATTTATGAAGTGTTGAGCTTTTAGGAAAGTTTTCAGCAAGTTAAGGTGTGTAGATTTGTGAACACATCGCCCGCTGTGTCCCTTTGGATACCCCAATCTGCCCCATCCAGCAAATAAATTTGGGCTTCAGATTGCTGTTTGGTGTTTTATCTATTTACAGCTAGCATTTTGTTTGGTGTTCTATTTACAGCTAGCTTGTGTTGTCGAGAAACACACGTATGTTTGCTTTTTCAGACATTTTTGGGCCGCACATGTTCGCTGTGGGTTCATGTGTGTTACTCTTCGCCGTGCTGGATTAGAGAGTTGTGTTAACTGTCTCACTTGGTGTGGGGTTTTGCGTATCATGTTGTCTGCCCTGTTCTATGCCGGCGATAATGTCTGATGTCCCTGAGGCCCCTGATGTGCTGCTGGAGTTATGGCTTCTCGGATACATACTTTTACTATATCCATGACATCGCCATGCCCAATGTTAGCCTATTTTGCCTCTTCTTAGGGTTTCGTGATTAGTAGTTATAATTTTATTATCTTATTTTTGTTTTACTCTAAGAATTATTATTATGTATACCTTGCCCAGAATTAGGTCCTGTGACATTTGGTTTAGGCTGTTATGGGTATATCTATACTGGTTCTCCAATCTCTAATTGCAGTGTGGAAACTTTTAGGATAGGCTATAAGTTTTAAACATAATATGTGTATGCCCAAAATGTGGCCAAGTAACATTTTGTTTCATAGGCTAATGTGGGTAAATGTACGTTGTCCTCCCTGAGATATCGGGTATGAGATTCCTGGGGTCGGGCATTCCACCCTTCCCCCGGGTTTATCTGAGGCGGTCACGTTTTTTCTGGGTTTCCGATAGTCATATTGCAATTGTATATCCAATGGGTTAGACGTCAGGATTTCGATCTAGTCGGGCACGGAATTTAGTTACCAGGAACAACTACGATATTGGCGACTAATTAATAACAAAGGAACTAATTTAAGTCACCCTAGCTGATGTCACAACTCTGAGTTCCGATAAATGTATCGTTAGAACCTATATCGGAGAGTATGGCAACAATGAGTGCCTTCGGTAAGTTGATGACTGTCCAACCAATAAACCTGTAGAGTTTTCTGATGTCAGAATGTCGCGTTGAAGAGCAGCCGCATAGTAAGCCCTATAAACTCGACAATAGAGTTAGTCACGCAGTTGGTGCGGACGTCAGAGGAAGTTGTCGGACAATTATCTGTCGGATCACCGTGGCTTTATAATAGTAATACTTCTGACATCTGTACTATTTGTTGATCATCCGTTTGATGACAATAGTCATGACTTATCTCAATTGTACTATTTGTTGATCATCCGTTTGATGACAATAGCCATGACTTATATTGATGTGTAAAAACAAAAATCTATGGCATAGTACGTGTTTGCACACATCAAGTTATTAAATGTTACAACAAAACTAAGAGTTTGGCATCTTTTAGTTTTAAATTGCAGGTAGGTTCTGTAATGGAGTTACAGGTTTTGTTTCTCCTTTGCAAGACCTTCCTATGTTGTATGAATTAGGTCATACATGTGGCAGGAAACTTTGAACGTCCTTTATGTAGCATTGATTCTTTGCCATTTTCTTACATTACGGGCGACAGCCCAAGGAGGTAGGCGGACCGCGAACGCCGTGTAAGGACATCAAGTTGCCGGGCGCCTGCGTAGCAAGTCCCAGTCCCTTCTCCTCCAATTCTCAGCATGATGGCAGCTTTAATATCAATGTGCACGATGGGACAATGTCCTCACCTACCTGTGTCCGATGATCAGACTGTGTCTGATCGGCCAAGGCCTGGTGGATTCTATTGAAGTGCGCAAAATATATTGCCACAACATCCTTCAACCAGTACTACAACATTACCTACTATTCCACCTTCTGAGAAGACCTTAAAGTCCACCAAGTTATCGGGGGGTTCAAAACCGAAATAGGATTCTACCTCAGCCTGCAAACGCAAGTCGTCTTATAACCGAGACACAGAAGGAGTTGAACTGAAGTTCAAGAAGTCTCGCTTGTTGGACTCTCATCGTTCACTACATAGACCTTCTAGACCTGAACAGGTTCCCCAACAGGCCATTTTTCCATCTCCCCCGAGGGTGTTACCGGAGTCACATCCATGACATAAGCCTCTGTCGCCCTATGTGTTGATTCGGCCGAATTGACTCTCCAAGGGCCCTAGTATCTCTATCCTGTAGGCCCAGGATAGTACCTCAAGAGATTGAAGGGATTATGCTGCTTGCAATTCCATCTGGCTTTGAATTCCAGACGAGTTTCTTTCCTCTCCAGCCGATTAATCTGTCAAGAACATCCCCGATTTCAACTGGGAGTTTACGGCCAACAAGTGAGCGACAGTCAAGGTGTCCATGAGGCCACTAGATCTCAAGACTTTGATGTTCCACCGACCAGATGCACATCATCGCCACTTCCTCCACAACGTCAAAGACCGCCCCCCATAGACAACCAAAGAACTTCAACAATATCATACACTGCTAATTTGAGTGTCCAGGATCAGGAGGGTATGAATACATTATGGAATATAACTCATGCGTTAGAGCAGGATATTTAAACATTCGCAATCAATAGTTACCGAAAATTCTTGACACCCAGGTATCGGTCCTGGAAAAATCTCCCGCACCACTGTCAACATGAGCTATTCCAGTTAAATCTCATTCCCCCGAAATTTAAGCTCCCCAGAGTTCTCAGTCATCTGTCTCAATTGCAGATCAGACAATTGTCATTCCCAGTGTTAATTTCTTGTCTACTATCTCACCTTCCCCCCCCCCCCTCCCTTGTTATTGTTCCATCTCGACCTAAAGCTCAAATGTCTTCCCTGTACGGATTGGATTCATGCTGGCAACAAATAATAGCCCGTAGATAGAATGAGGCTATGGCAATGGCATCTGGGGACAACCCGAACCTCGACACTTGGGTGGTTGAAGTGAGTGAAAGTAAAAAATTATGTGTCAAGAATGAACAAGGAGAAATTATGGACGTGCTTGTGAAGCCCATTCCTATTCTCAAACAAGTGAATGTTTTTGTTTTCAGTCCAACTCCTGCATAAGTGCTTCTTTCAATCGTAAAGTGTTTTCAGATTTCTCACTAACAGACTTTTAATGATGCTAAAATGTTGTTATCCATGACACCAGTTTTACATTGTGTACCCAAAAGAGTTGAATCAGGAGTTACAGTTTTTGTTACACAAGGTGAGGGCTACACCCTATGGTTAGACTGGGAGTCAGAGGCGGAGATTTTCGTTGAGACGGTGGTTGGCTCAAAAACTCGATCTTTGCCCTCAGAAGACAAAGGTTTTCCACTCCTATAGCCCAGTCTGACGACATCTCCGATGCACTTTTAAAATTCCTTAGGGTACCAAAACTGGCATTTTCATAATTGGATAGTTTGTTCTGTGTCCCCACTATTGCCAAGATAGAAAAGGATAGTCACTTCAAACACAAAGCCCATCGCTTATTGTCCCAGTTTCTTCTTGCGAGACGACTAGTAGCAGCTCAGCAAAGGGTTATATGCATGATGTCGTCAGGCCATAACAAGACGGCTTCACATTTGATAAGAAAGTTGTCCTTGGTCAATTCATTATCTAGCATGGCAGATTTGTGGTTGTCTACCGTTGACGCAGTAAGAACACGTCAAGGTTTGCGAGTGTATCTGTATAAAAACCTACCTTTAGCTGTAAAAACTAGTGTGTCACATTCCCCAATATATACTTATAATCTCATGTCTGATCAAGTATGGTCTCAGTGAAGTACATTCCCTCCTTCATAAATTCGATATGACCACTCTTAGACATAATCTCTCACAACCTTCTGCCAAGAAGTGGAGATTTCGCAATACCAAAGGCAAACAAGGTCAGTCCTCTGAGTCTTGAGGTTGGAGACTGAAGGTTAAGGGCCGAGAGCGAGATCGGGGCGGACAGAACCATAATAAAGGTCAGTTCTCTCAACCACGTACCACAGATGTCCCACAAATCATTTTTATTGAGTAAATATTAAAACATCCGTCAAATTGTAAGTTACTTTTGTGCTGAGTATGTTTATGTGGTGTAAGTTTATGTGGTGTAAGTTTATGTGGTGTAAGTTTATGTGGTGTAAGTTTATGGGTGCGTATGTTTATGTGGTGTAAGTTTATGGGTGCGAATTGAAAGAGTGTATATTATATGTATGTAAAAATGTAAATTAATTCGAGTTAAATCAAGGTGCCTTAAAGAGAGTTTTCTCTCATAAGGCTTAGCCAGTTGACTTCCATGTATTTAAATTCTGAACTTATTGTATATCTGAAGGCTAAATAAATATATTTGAATTGAATTGAATTGAATTGAATTGAATTGAATTGAACAGACACTGACAACCTTAACACCTACGCTGTGGGCATATTTCCACTATATTAGGGCTCATTCAGGATTTCAGGCACTCCTGAATGATTGAGCAAGTTTCTGAATGAAATGAAATGTATTCAGACAAAAACTAAAAGAAAATAGCTTCAAAATTACACCAGAACGAGCTTCGTAGCGTGCGGGCTTAACCAGCAGCACTACCATAGACATTCACTAATACAGTACTGAGCGATTATCGCTTAAGTCGCGCTACATTTGCCTTTGGCAGCGCTGTATGTCTAGCGAGAGTATGGCTCCATACTCCTTAGTGCCTCGGCCGCCTGGCTGGAAAAAGGATGGGGGACCTGCCGCGCTCCCGCTCACTCGCACTCGTCTCCACAGGTTTTAAAAGCCTGTAAATTGCTATAAATTGCCATGGCGTTCCGGAACATCTCCCGCAGCCAATGGGTTAAGCACACAATAAACTAACATCTCCCACTATAGACCTCACAATGTCATCCGTACCACCAGTGGATGTGACCCCTGTAGCAAATGCAGACATTCTTTCAAACACAGGCAAATGCAGACATTCTTTCAAACACAGAACATTTTCGGACTAGTTACAGGGCTTGGCCTTGGAATATGTGGGCAAGAAAAGTAGTACAGAAAGAGTTCTCTTGGCAATGGATCCACATTTCTCTGCTATGTATGCCTCTCAAGCCCCAAACTGTTTCTTTGGAGGTGGAGTCGTTGATTACAGAGATGCTCAAAAATCAAATACTAATTCCGGCAAAGCCCAAACAAAAAGCGTTTACTTCCCGACATTTCCTAGTGCCAAAAATGGACAGCTCAAAAATTTGGCCCGTCATAGGCCTGTCGGCTTTGAACAAGTTCATTTACAATGAACGGTTCAGAAAGCTTACAGTTACGCGTGTATGCCTCACCCTCCGACCCATGGTCTGGATGATTGCTCTCGATCTGTCGGAGGCGTACTGTCATCTCTCAATAAACAAACGATCAGGCTCTTTTGTTTCAACGTCTACCATTCTGGCTAAATTTAGCACAAAGCTGGTCCGACAAACCCTCCTCCCCTTACTCGAGGAAGGGCTGGCAATTATAGTATATCTGGACGAATGGATGATTATAGCACATCCTTATCACCCGTGTCTCTGAGATGCGGAGTGAATAATTTTGCATATTTCAACTCTAGGCTTTCGCCTAAATCTCTCAAAGTCACAACTCGTTCCCTCTCAACTCACTCAATTGTTGGGTCTGTTGTGAGATTCCCAGCTTCTGACAATTTGACAGAGCCCCGGAAATGCTGCTTAGTTCCGTCACAAGATTTTTGTCAATCTACACAGTCATACTGTAACTTGCCATCAGTGGGAGTTGTTGATAGGCATGCTAAATTGGGTTCAACTAACAGTACCATTAGGGCACCTCAAACTCAAACGACTGATCTCGGAAGGCAACAAAATATTCCCACCAATGCCTCAGGATCAATTGTGGCCTGTTCCCCAGGTAATTTTGAATCTTTTTATGCAAGATATGGCATTCCCGACTCAGTTCAATAATGGACCCCTCTGCCGCCATCAATCTGGGTAGACACAGATGCAGCAGGCACCTTAGGGTGTGGTTAAAAGTCATCAAAGGGTCATCAGAGTCAATGTCAATGGTCCAAGTCTAACGAAAGACATAAATGCAAATTAATTAACTATCCCTCTATTTTTTCTTCAAGATCACGGCACATCTCTAACTGGAAAGTCTCTAGCATTTCGGATGAACAATCTGAACGCAGTCACTTGCATTCAGAAACAAGGGTTGGCAAGGTCTTGAGTGTTACAGTTTCTAACAGAAGGGATATTTGCTCTGTCTCACAACCTTCAGATTTCTCTCCATGCAACATATCTGCCAGGCGTAGCAAACCTGTCTAGAATGGAGTATCAAGCAAACCGTTTTTCAAAAAAAGATTGGACAGAAACACCAACCACAAATACATCCGTTTGCTTCCGCAGAGACGGCCAAGTTACCCCACTACTTGGATCATCGGAAGAAAACAATGGCTGGGTGGGACCCGACACATTCTCTGAGGACTGGAACAGATGGAAGTCCATGTATCTCTTTCCACCTCCTGACACATCACTAATGTGCCAAGTAGTCCACAAACTATGAACGTATCAAGGTATTGTCTCTCTGATAGCGCCAGTGTGGCCAGCTCAAGCTTGGTATCATTCGCTGAAAGCATGGTGCAACAACCCAGTGTCGCTCCTGGTTTTGAGTTTCCACTTCAAGCAGATTGAGAACCTAAAGACCTCACTAACTTTCACTTTGTGGACTTTCAGACTGCTACGTGGCTAGACTTTTTTTGAGGCAGCATTACTCGGGTAAAAGAACCTGTCTCTTTTTCCCTAGGTATATGATCTGATTAAAACAAAAAATTGTAAAAATTACTAGGTAAAGAATAAAGAAAGTTGTATAGTCATAGGCCTATATATCATTTGCAACTGTAAATTAATGATAGGTTTGGTGCATTTTACAATAGTAAAAACATAATACCTTAGAGATATTCACTTTGTAGCTACGTTGTCTTAATGCACTTGGAGGTTATTCAAAAAAAATTGTATTATCTATCGATGAAAGGTATCTTGTACACATTCCGTTCTTTCACAGGGTACTTTTATGATATTCACCTGTACCTTTAATTTTTAATCATAAAGTGAATAAAGCTTGAAGTTTGTAAGATATAGTATTTGGGAGTCCTAGGTGAATTTATTCATAGAAAGGTCCTTCCTTCAGACTTGGAATTCCAGGCAAGGCGTCATTGAGGAAGGAACCACTATTAAATTATAGGTTTGAGTCCCGCCCGAAGGGAAGAATGAACACCGAATATTTAGTAGTGGTTCAGGACTCAATGACGCACTCACGGTCCCACAGTCCCCTTCCCATTCCTATTCGTGATATAGCATATGAAGGGCGAGAGAAGCGTGGGGAGGTGCAATGTTGGGCTAGACAGAATACGAACGAGAAGCGTAATGCGCATCAATGTTTTAATTTAAAATGTTTTTTAAAGTGGTATTCAAGCTGCAATGACACTCCATACGAAGTTTAAGGATTTTATGAAGTTGGTAGTTTCTTCAGTACTCAGGGATCGCAACTTCTATGAGGACTTTGTTAGTAAAAAGAGCGCCAAATATAAATACATGCAAGGCATCATTAAGTCCGGAACCACTACTAATAATTAAGTTTTCATTCTTCCCTTCGGGACTCAACCTATATTTTTTAAATCGTGGCAAATTGGTCCAGACGCAATTTTTTGCCATAATCGTGGCCACCCACGACAAAAATCCTGTATGTGGGACGCAGGCTTAACATTTCGGTGGTGTCTCCCGTATGATGTTTCCCAAGTTATAGTATATCATCGGACAAAACAGCGACACAACTTATATTTCTGATTGTACACACAACTACTTAATCAACACTATACATGAATATACTCTAAATATGACCTGTTGATTTACAGATAACGGAGGTGAAGGTGCCCGACTGTTACGAAGACCCTGAGGATCTGCTCTCCCGCCTGCCTTCCCCGCCACCCCCACCCATCCCTGAGGAGCCCTCATCCCCCACCAAGTCCCCCAAAAAGGCCTCGATTAACAAACAGTCGCCCACCACTCCCACCCCGCCCGGTTCACCACCAGCCTCCCCTCCAACATCCCCTACCAAGCCCACGGCCCCCTCCACCACCGCAACCTCATCGACGGGTACCTCAGAAGAAGTTAAAACTGCGGGCGACGCTAAGACCAATGGTATGGCCAAGTCCGTCGCGTCTTCGAGTAAACTGCCCTTTAACAATACTAAAAAGAGAAAATAAGCTTTTATATATTTTTTTGTTTAAAGCAGTCTCAGCTCGTAGATAGAGATACATTTTTTCATTGTAAGATGAGTGTAGCTACTTTATAAATGCTTTTTGATTTTGGAGTATACTGTAGTGTTTGTCAGTACTAGAAATGGGTCAGTTCGTGAGACATTTAGTAATACATATAATTTTTCATTCAGATTGTTAAATATTTATGCCTCCAATATATATCTTCATCTACATGTAAAAATATATACTTATTAATGAATATTCATATGCAGATATATATATATATATATATATATATATATATATATATATATATATATACAGTATATATATATATATATATATATATATATATATATATATATATATACTGTATATATATTATCAATATTTTTTATGTAATTCATGAAATGTATTTTTGGGTATTCTTAGTAAGAAAAGTTGTTTTGTTTCTAATTTACTAGCAGAAAACGTATATATGATAATAGTTAGTTAATTAAGGCGAGTTTTTCCTAGTCATATGCAGATGTGCGTATTATCTTAAAAATGTTGAACCTTGAAATATGTTATGGATAATATATTATTATTGAATGAAATGAACCATCAACATACTTTGAAAACAATATGATAGTTTTGTGTTTTGGCTGTGGGTGATCAGTTAGTAGATGGGGGTTATTGCAGTCAGATTTGGGGATTTTGTGCAGATTTCGGAAATGTAATGTGAATTGTGACCTTCTCATCTTACTAGCCATGTTTGCAATTAGTGTGTGTGAATGTTAATTATTGTGAAGATTGTTAATACTATGAAGTACTTGGCCTGCTTGTACTGTGTGATGCTTGCTTAACTTAAAATGTTTATTTGTGTTAATAACATATCGTTAAAGCGTTAACTTTATCCCTATTACGAACTTGGACTTACTAATTATTATGGTATGGATTAAACTACCGAATACAATTAAAGTGAGCTGAGCATATGTGTATGATCAAATGTATAGGTAATATCAATTATTATTTAATGATCAAGGTTATGCAATAATTAAGAGAATGTAATCATGTTAAATTATAGTTTATAATGTTTGAGTATCCTTAGTTGAAAAAATGCCTTAACTGCTGTACTGTTATTCATTAGTTATAGATAAACAATAGGTATTCTGCCTTGTGCTAACCAAAATCAATATCCACGGGCTTAATTTGTCTTCTCTGCTAAAGAACAACATTTTATTTGGTACTGTTTGTACAAAATAGTTTGGCTATTAAGCGAGGTACTTTTGTAATACTTCAACCATATGTGGCCATAGCCGATATATATTATTTTGAACGATTATATACTGCACAATTGTGCATGTATGTACTAGGAAGGATACGTTGATACTTGCTCATATGAATACTTCTCATACATTTTTGTATAAATTTGCAAAAAGGCCGGCCAATTATTTATGTATGAGTCTGTGCATGTAAGTGGGTGTGTATGTTTATACATCTCTTTAATGTGTCTTAGCATTTTATAGCCAGACATGTATTGTAGTGAACTGTCACTCACAGTCAGGCACAAATAAATCCCTATTAATTAAGCTTCAATGTTTGGGTGTATTTTCCTCCCCATACTAACTATAACAGGACAGATTCTGTGGATGGATCATATACTGTAGGTTGTAACTTTACTGCCAGTGGAGTTAATGACAGATCAATTTGGAATGGAATGGAGGTTGCAATGTTTGACACAAGAATTTTGAATGGATTTTATACAACTTTAACTCCTCGACTAAACTAGTAAAAGAACCAACTAAAGTGGATCATTTTAGATTGCCAAAGTGCATGCTTTATGGGGTTACCACACTCTGCTTTACTTCAGGTAGCTTGATTATGCTTCATGTGACACAAATGAAGGCCACACACTAAGAACCCATAGCAATTATGAACATCGTTGCGAATTAGATAACTGTGATATAAAATCATGTGAAACCAGAAAAAGCTTCATGGTAAATGTTGATGATCACACACACAAACAAAAGGGATATAGTGAAATAATTTGGAAATTAACTTTTGAAACAAAATGCATTGTAAAGCAAAGTGTGTTGTCCCACTTACCCAGTGCTGCCGTACAGTTGGGTTCAACTCCAAGCAGGACACTACCATCGATAACATTAAGAAAATACCACATATGCCTAAGGATCAAGAGTTTCAGTCCTTTCGGCCCAAAAATATGAAACTTTTATTATTTGAAGTAATGTGTTTTGTTTTGGTTTATGGTAATTTTCTTAATTTTATCGATGAAAGTGTCCATGGTACCTGTACATGAAAGTGTCCATGGTACCTGTACATGCTTGCACTCTTGAGAGCTTGTTGTGCTCACCGGGTCTGATGTTGGGTTCACCACAGAGCCCATTATTGACTTGTCAGTACGCCCATATTCAATAGTTGAGCGACAACATATATAAGAAACATGTAACTTTAGTAACAACCTTGATGATAAATTGTCTAAATCTTGAATAGAAACATAAACAAAATTAAGAACAACAGGTAAAGGGTGATAAATAACAACTCACGACTTCATCTTCAAATTGCATAGTTTGAAGACTGTAGCAACAATATTAATGATGAATTGTGTAAATTTCAGAGACAAATGTTAATCTGGCAATATTAAGAGTGACGTTAAAGAACAACAGACAAAGGATGGTTATAAACAATTGAGGACTGCTAAGATAAAGTACTTCATCATCAAAGTACCTAGTTCCTCATATTATGCGTCGTGCAACTAATGAATCAGACTGTGCTGTTTGCTAGATATTGAGTTAGAAGTGATGTTTATACTGTTAGATGTTTGATATCAGTCTAAATACATTAATGCCTAAAATATATCCCATATTTTTCCATTTCAATTAGTGGTGTAGATTGCAGTTTAACATTTACCATGTTATCCTGTATCATTATCTGTGCATACATACTTTTTTACAATGTTATTGTTCATACTAATTATATGCAATGCTCTCATCCTGAATCACATATTGCAGTTACAGATGTATGCTATTTTTGGTGTATTGGTCTACTTTAAAGAAATATAGAATCTCTCGATATAATGCCACCAATCTCGAGCCAATTTTTCGTTGATGTGTTATTGCCTCTCCATTCATGTCATGTTATACACTCCATAATGCCGGAGTCAAGTTAGAACGCCAACACTTCTAAACGGCCACAACCAACACTTCTCTGTGTTGGGTGTGAGGGGGATCTACCAGGTGTGGGCCAATCGGCGCTCAGCAGACCCCCGTAATCTTGTGTTAATCTCTGACCGTTTTGGTGGGGTCAGTACTCAAGGTATTATTGAGATGGGTCTATAATTGGGCCTTGTAATTAGGGTTGGGTGTGACAGGGATCTGCCTTGTATGGGCCGATCGGCTTTTTGCAGACTCCCATTTTCTTATGTTCTTATGTTCTCGTAACCAAATCTATCCTAACCAAGCCTAATCCAACCAAGTATAACCTACTAATCTAACCAAACCTTAACTAACCAAGTTTAAAATTACACTTTGAAGACACTTCCAAACAATGTTGAAGACTTTCAAAAGTCAACAAGGTATAAATCCAGTTTAAAATCCTCAAATGACCGAGTTTGGGGTTCATGTTTTTTCTTTAAACAGATACCTATTTCATACTCCTCCTGAACATTAGTGGATTGGTTGTTAATTGCTTTCCTTTGCAATAACCAATCCTAACCTAGGCTATTGAAGATTGTCGGTAGAATATTTGATTGGTGCCGCTTAGAAGTGTGGACGTCTCAACGTTCTGTTCCCATAATGCAAGCCTTCATGTAGATTAACTCTCTCAATGTACTATGACACCTTTTGTCCTTATTATCTGTATGCCATTAGATGATTTTAAAAGTTTTGGAAGGACATATGGAAGTCAAAGGGTTAATTTAAACAATATTTACCCTCGAACTCTCAGAGGTTCTTTTGAAGCTGAACACAATTATCTAAAGATAGCCAAATGAACATAAACAAATGTATCATCATATATTAAAGGGTTAACTTCATAAAATCCCTAATTTTATGGAATCCTGTAGACACATTAGAATCTTTTACTAGGATTAAGTGATTACATCTAGTTTACATGTAGCCACACATATTAAGTGATTACATCTAGTTTACATGTAGCCACACATATTAAGTGATTACATCTAGTTTACATGTAGCCACACATATTAAGTGATTACATCTAGTTTACATGTAGCCACACATATTAAGTGATTACATCTAGTTTACATGTAGCCACACATATTAAGTGATTACATCTAGTTTACATGTAGCCACACATATTAAGTGATTACATCTAGTTTACATGTAGCCACACATATTAAGTGATTACATCTAGTTTACATGTAGCCACACATATTAAGTGATTACATCTAGTTTACATGTAGCCACACATATTAAGTGATTACATCTAGTTTACATGTAGCCACACATATTAAGTGATTACATCTAGTTTACATGTAGCCACACATATTAAGTGATTACATCTAGTTTACATGTAGCCACACATATTAAGTGATTACATCTAGTTTACATGTAGCCACACATATGATAATCTCCATGTCAATGACGGATCCTGCACTAGACATTTCACTTTTTGTGTTATTCTTCCTGGGTGTGTTGATTTGTTTTATGTTTTACTAAATACTCTGTTTAATTCTACTGCATTCAACATTATCTTTCTCCAATATGTAATTCCCAGTCGCTTACACATTATTTCATTTACATTGTTGACTCCTTCATTACGATAGGGTCATCGCACTATGCTTTGGGTAAGATTTTGTGATTTTACTCAGCTTAATAAGGATTCCAGATATCTAATCAGTAAAATATATCCCACTTAATCATTTAACAAGTCCTTCCTAAATATATCCCACTTAATCATTTAACAAGTCCTTCCTAAATATATCCCACTTAATCATTTAACAAGTCCTTCCTAAATATATCCCACTTAATCATTTAACAAGTCCTTCCTAAATATATCCCACTTAATCATTTAACAAGTCCTTCCTAAATATATCCCACTTAATCATTTAACAAGTCCTTCCTAAATATATCCCACTTAATCATTTAACAAGTCCTTCCTAAATATATCCCACTTAATCATTTAACAAGTCCTTCCTAAATATATCCCACTTAATCATTTAACAAGTCCTTCCTAAATATATCCCACTTAATCATTTAACAAGTCCTTCCTAAATATATCCCACTTAATCATTTAACAAGTCCTTCCTAAATATATCCCACTTAATCATTTAACAAGTCCTTCCTAAATATATCCCACTTAATCATTTAACAAGTCCTTCCTAAATAAAATATAATCTTCTAATCATAGCCACACTATAATTAATAAAGACGTCATTATATTGAATAGGTTAATACTTCAACAAAACTTGTTTAAAACTGATTCCCTTATGGGGATAGTGGCTGTTTTTTATCTATTAATTCAGTTATTCATTTAGTTTTGTGTTTCAGTGCTAGACCTCCATCAAGCTTAGAAAAATACCCCCTTAAAATCTGTACATTTTTCGGTAGAAAAATGTCCCGGCCGAAGGCCGAGTCCTCTTAAAATTACAAGCTCGCTATCACTCATCAGGAAAAAAATAATGACACCTAAATGGCTCGAAAGGACATAATATTGACAAAGAAATGGGGTGAAATGTGTTAAAATCGCCAAACTAATGGGCCAAACGTCTTAAAATCTCAAAACTAATGGGGCTATACATGAGGAAGAAAAGGGTCCAGAAAAACGACCCATCTCCCCTTACGTCTTCTTAAAAGAAAGTCTATCTGTATAATCGGCAAATTTTCAAAAATGTTAAAGAAACAATTAATTCAGATAATGTTAAAGAAACAATTAATTCAGATAATGTTAAAGAAACAATTCATTCAGATAATGTTAAAGAAACAATTCATTCAGATAATGTTAAAGAAACAATTCATTCAGATAATGTTAAAGAAACAATTAATTCAGATAATGTTAAAGAAACAATTAATTCAGATAATGTTAAAGAAACAATTCATTCAGATAATGTTAAAGAAACAATTCATTCAGATAATGTTAAAGAAACAATTAATTCAGATAATGTTAAAGAAACAATTAATTCAGATAATGTTAAAGAAACAATTCATTCAGATAATGTTAAAGAAACAATTCATTCAGATAATCAAATTGCTTAAATGGAAATATCTATATGGTGTTTTTTATATTATTGTTACACTATATACCAGAAAGAATGTCAGATTTATAGTTGAAAATGTGTATTAATTCTTATAGACTTTGCTTATCAGTTTCCAACTATATTATAATAGCATAAGTCATTTGTAAATTTGTGGGTGTAACCCTTTTAGAAATGTGACGTTTTTTTTCTTCTGGCGAACATTATTCAATTTTATTCAGCTGAGAAAGGATTTTTCGAAGTCAAAGAATTAATGTTTATATTCTTTTACCTCTGATTCTTAAAGGAGCTTTCTATAACCAAGTGAAAGTGTCTTACATTAGGCAGAATAATATTACAATGATGCAATTGTATTGAATGTGGTAATAATGGTGCCTTTATGCAGTCTTCCTTTCTTCCACACTCTCTCCTTCAGCCTAAGTCACTAGAACACTTTAAAGACAGCATCATATGGACAGCCTTCCGGGGTTTTCTAGTCAATAACAAATTATAGCTTGTAATTTTTGGCTAAAAACATTGAAGTTAGTCATGCACATCAATTAATTCACTCAAGTATTAATTTAGGACCTGGAACGATCGTACATAAATCGGTTAATTAAAGGCAAAATCAATGAAAATGTGATGGAAAAACGTTTTTCTAGAATCGGAAAAACGCTGTAAGTACTGTCCGTGTGATGTCACCATCAGAGGGAGTAACAGTGTCCAGTATCTCAACAGACAACTTGAATACAATATCCGGGAGGATCACATGCTATCATTGATTTCATTGGAAGGTGTTTGGTGTTGGGAGTAAAATGAATTAATTAGATTAGTTTTAAAGATTCGGGAACAGTTCGTAGCGAGGTGGGTCCTTTGAGATCTGTATCCCATAAATTGTTCTTTCCTCTTACATAAACATTACGCTATTCAGTGTGAAGTTGGGTCTGAGTACATGATTCTATTGATATCCAGTGTTTGATAAATGCATATTATTCGTAGTCATGTACTTAACCTTTGACTGTCTTGGTGGTGTAATGGTTAGAGTATTTAAGATTTGTATGCGGTATCCCAGGTTCGAATTCCGGGATGATCACATGCTTTCATTAATTTAATTGGGAGATTTGTTGGTGTTGTGAGTGAAATTCATTAATTAGATTTAACAACTTTCACCTCTAAGTCGATATTTGTAATCTAATAGCTCATAATCTTAATTAGTTTTATAGAACATGCGATCATCGATACAAATTACGGCAATTGAAACTCCCACGAACTGCTTAAAGGATCACTTGATACTCATACACTAGATTTAGAAATATAAAAATAGATTAAATTCAGTTTGAAATAGCTTCAAAAATTTAAGCTGGGCATTTAGGGCCAGTAAATATAAATATATATTACACATACATTAACATAGAATTACCAGTTGTTGTGGATATCAGACTCTGAATTACCGCTACAAGTGCTCGTGTGACAGCGGATTGTTTACCATTATCTCTTATCTCTTACATTCACTGCTCAACTTACTTACATATCACTCCAGTCACACACACACACACACATATATATATATATATATATATATATATATATATATATATATATATATATATATACAGTATATATATGGTATATACTGTACAGTATATCGATGTCTTTTCCTACAGTAGTCATAGAATGATCTTACTTTGACCATTTTCGTGTGTCCTGTTATCCTTTTATTAATGTTCACGTTTTACTGTAGATTTTTTTTTTTTTGTGTGTGTGTGTTAGTTCATCTCGTATATAGATTTTTGACAACTTCAGTCTCCACTAGTCCCCCTTCCACTTACTATGTTTTGTTGTTTTTGGTAATTTACACTACACTTTTACTTCTTCTAATTAGGATCCTTCGACAAGGTATTTCAACATTAATTGTTGACCTGGTATAACCGTATATATATATATATATATACATATATATATATATATATATATATATACATATATATACATATATATATATATATGTATATATATATATATATATTTATATATATATATTATAAATATACAGTATATATATGTATATACAGTATATATATATACAGGTATATATATATATATATATATATATATATATATATATATATATACAGTATATATATATATATACAGTATATCCGATGTCGGAAATGTTAATGTATTTATACGATCCTTTATGTCGAATTTCATGTTTGGTTTATCAGTGCAGATAAAAACTAATAAATTTTTGAATATTAACACTTCTTTATGTTACCCATTATTCACAGAACATTTAATTTGTCGGGAACTACAATGTTAATCAAATATATTTTCCCTGTAACATATTGACTTCGTGAGTGGTACATATTCTTGTAAGCTGATTTGCTTTTTTTCAAAAGTTGACTGAATATGCTATATACATAGGTCTGTGTATCTACATACAAGGGTTTAAAGAATTATACATTTGCAACTACTACAGTGAAAATGGTAAGATGTACGGAGTTGAGAGAGCGACTTGGTGGCCAATAAATTATGTCAATGAAGTGATAGCCTACATGGTGGCAATCTGTGATGGGTTGGGATTGTGGAGAGAATGGATAAGGATAACTGTGTGAAGCACATTAGCAAAGCGAAAAGCCTGCTGGTGACCATTTAGAATAGAGAGTTTCCATCAGATGACCGAGGAATACCCGTGCAAAACACGTAGCAGCTTAGGAATAGAAACTGCTGCTGTATGTATGATAATTAATGACAACTTGAACAACATTAATATGTAATACATTAGTTATATAAGCTTTATTGGTTAGCAACATACCAGAACTATATGCATTATTTTGTATGATCCAACTCTCCCACCTGACATAGGTTTTCTATAGCTTGTAGATTGGATTGTTTCAACAGCATGAAGATTGGATTGTTTCAACAGCATGAAGATTGGATTGTTTCAACAGCATGAAGCCCGGTGTTGTTATTCCAGGTGAAGAATTGAGATGATGAGGCAGATGGATACCATTTACTAACACAGACCAATGGCCTTGTTATCTCCGATCTCAGTGTCCTGAATGTGCAGTCACTGTCTTGCCACCCCGACTCATCCCTTCATATTTACACATATATTATATATATATATATATATATATATATATATGGTGTGGTGGAGTGGTCTTGCCACTGGCCTGGTAATCCAAAGGTCCCGGGTTCAAATCCCGATGTATCAATGGGAAGATATTATTGGGATGGAATTTGTGCTGTACCTAGTATCAGTGCATTACCACAAGCCCACCGAAACGTCAATAAAATACCCTCATTGTTCCCTGATTAAATAGCACTGTATGAATATTCCCATATTCAAAATATGCTATAGGGGTGCAATGCCTGGTGAGTTATCTGCTCAACAGGTGGCGTTGTGTGTGTGTAAGTGTGAGAGTCCGAGTGTAGGGGGTGAGACAGTGAAGCACGGGAATGAGGTGGCTTCAGAGATGGGGTCGTTTCGGGCCATGAGTGAGCACTGTGCCTCATGTGAAGGCAAGATGGCAGGTGCTCGTTGTACTCTACGTGCTTCACATGTCTCACTCCCTAGACTGGAACAAGACCTCACGGGCTTCACTGTTCATTGTAAAGCGGTGAATGTTAAGGCTCTCAGCCTATGCCCGAGAGGAAGTAAGTTGGAATATAGAAAAAAACAAAAATATATATATATATATATATATAATTATATCAGTATATACACAGTATATAAACCGTTATTACCATAGAGATTAAACTCCATTTTAAGAATTCTAGGTCACAGAGTTTCGTATGTAGTTTTTGTAATATTTATTTATTTATTTATTATTTTGTTTGTGCAAAAACTGCACATCTACTTTATTTATTTATGGAAACCAATATAGCCAACTGTAATCTAATCTAATAATCTAAATTAGCATATAAGATACCAGCCCTGAATATCGTTGATAGGCTCTGAGAGTGGAAGGTCCTTAAATTGACTGGAAGGTCATGCTTTATAGGATATACAGTATATACTGTATATATTTAAGTACGAGGAGAAGAAGAAGACAGCAAGAAGAGGAAGAGACGGAAGAACAAGACAAAAGAGAAAGCCGCACTTGGCCTCCATCCAAGAGAGGCCTAAATGTGCTCCTGCCCCAGGTCCTTCTGCCATCCAAGCCCCCGACCTGGGTTGTGCTCACGCGGCCAGGGTCCCCTCACGCCGACCCACATAAGGTCATGTCACCAACTGCCTTTCTTGCCCTCAAACGGACCACCACTGACAACTCGACCTCGCCCCCATGATATCCTGGAGGGTGGTCAAATCCTTAAGTTCTGACCACCTCCAGATCATCATCACTACCAAGACCAGAATCACCCCAGCTGGCCACAGACACACATACACTAATTATAAAAGAGCCAACTGGGAAGCTTTCACAACTGAAACAGAACAATACCTCAAAACGTTCAGGCTTTATTGTGGTAGGCAGGGAGGGTTCTGGGGGCGCTCGGTTATGGCCTTGGCCTTGCTCGGGGCCTTGGGGCTGTTCGGCCAGGCAGTCTGGGGAACAACAACAACAACAACAACTTTAAACAGTACATCTATCACAAACATCAACGATGCCGTAAACTCCTTTAATTAAACGCAGACAAAAAACACATCACTGGAGGTAACAGAAAGCAACATAACCCCAACTTTACACCAGAAATTAAAGGCCTCATAAGACTACGCAACACACTAAAACACTCCCTAAAATCCCACACACAGGACACTGCACAACAAATACAAGGACTAAGAACTCAAATTAACAATACAATACTAGAACAACAAACACTAAATTGGAATAGTTACCTCCAAACACTTGATCAAAAGCAAAAACCAGCAAACTCCACAAAACACTAAACGGCATAACACTCTCCAATAGCAACACAACACAATCACATGCTGCCATCACAACAACAGACACCATACCTTCATACTAGCAACCATTTTCATCAACAATTTCTCACGAGTCAGCCACCTTAACCCCCTACATGACAATCGATGAGTCATCCGACGAAAGCGACGATTCCCCACAGACCCAGACTATGCACTCTTCATTAACAGTCAGACAAAGCACATCATCAATAACCTTACCAACTCATCAGCCTTTGTCCCAGACAAAATAAGTAACAAACCTTAAACACCTGGGACCACAAGGCATTCAAACACTCACCAACATATCAAATTTCAGCTATTCACACAACACAATACCCAACATCTGGAAGCATGGTATCATCATCACAATCCACAAATCAAATAAAGACCCCACGATAACCTCCTCACACTAACCCATCACTCTCCTTTGCACCCCCTCATATGTTACCGAACACCTTATATTATAACTAACCACGCCACACATTCCCTTAGCTAAATCACAACATGGCTTTAGGCACTACACTCCACAACTACCCTTCTTGCAAACCTCACACAAAAAGTTTTTGATGGCATCAATCCACCTAGAACACAGAACACTTCATATCACAATCGACATTAGTAAAGATTTTGATTTCATTCCCCGCCAAAACTTTACAAATAAGGTTCTCAACACACACATGCACAATAACACAAAAAGATGGCTGGCCAACTATCTAGCAGGCAGATATGCTCATGTAATATTTGCATGACAGTCATCAAACACCAGAAATGTCACAAACGGTGTCCCTCAGGGATCCATCTTGTCACAAATACTCTTCAACCTACCCATTACTCACACACCCCAGATACACACAGCCTCTTACGCAGATGACATAACGCTCACATGTACACAACGAGACGAAAACACAGCCACACAACTCCTCCAACCGTACCTCAACACACTACACGACTAGTTCACCACAAACAGACTCAAACTATCCCCAGCCAAATCTACAGCGACACTTCTCACACACTGGACAGCAGAGCACTGTCATATCCCTCACCTCACTTTAAAAAACATCCCCATAACACACACACAAAATATCCTTGGCGTAACATACAATGCACGAATGTCATATAAATAACACATTACAAGCATAAAAAACAAACTGACACCAAGACTAAATGCCCTCAAGTCACTTGCCCATACAACATTCGGACATAACAAAGAAACAACCACCACAGTATACAAACAATATATACGTTCAGTGATAAAGTACGCTAGCCCTGCTTGGGCTTCTAACCTCACTGAAACACATTATGACACCCTACAGACTATACAGAACAAAGCCCTCAAAATGATCACTGGCTGTACAGCTTACAGACTTACAGATCCCCTACACCAGGAAACCAAAATTCTCAAAATCAAGGATCACCTTGATATGAGTGGCACACTATTTCTCTCTGCATCCTCCACAAATCAAAACCACCCGTTAAACTACATGGCAGAACATCCACGCACACCGAGAAACATCAAAATAACACTGTACTCTCGTTATCATACACAAATATTGTCTTCCCTCCCCCCTCGCAAGCCAACCTCCAGAAGCATATCCACACTTAAATCACCCACCGATCCATGCAGTCTCTCAAAGGCAACACTCAGCTACATGCACGGCTCCCTGAAGTCCATCCCTCCTTTCCCGTGAGGACAGAGTCCACCTAGCTAGGCTGCAATGTGGGCACCATCCAGGATACCTGTCCGGGCTGTAACACAACACTGCACACTATCATAATAATAATAATAATAATAATATTTATTCAGTTACCATTTTACAATGTTGGTACCACATAATATGTTACAAATATGACATGTACCAACTTTGCATAATTCCAACTAAGGATAGCCCAATAAGGCCGTTAGGCGTATTTCCTCTGGGGTCCTTGTGGGATTAGGTTAGCTGGGAAAAAGGGGAGGATAAAAAAAAATAGATACTTTAGAGAAAGTATTTCTAGGGGGTTATATTAAGATACCTTACATTCTATAGTTGGACTGGTAAAAATATTTCAGTAATCATTTCAGTTAGTTTTGCCTATCTCTTATGTCGTATTTAGTAGTAGACATAAGCTTGGTGCTCCTTTCTCGCAGCTGTCCGGTTCAGGTGCTCCTTCAAGCTACGCCTGAAGGAATACAGTGTTCTCTTTTCACGGACTGACTGGGGTAGGTTGTTCCAGTCTTTGATGGCAGTGAAGAAGAATGTTAGCTTACCCTGTCCTTGGATTCTCGGGACCGTAAAATTATACATCCTATTTCTTGTATTGTGTCCAATCCTTTACAAGGAATAGGATGTATAATTTTACGGCCCCGAGAATCCAAGGACAGGGTAAGCTAACATTCTTCTTCACTGCCATCAAAGACTGGAACAACCTACCCCAGTCAGTCCGTCAAACACATTATGGAAGACTGCATAACACACAACCACTTATGCCAACAACACAATATACATATATACATATATCATATATATGATACATATATCATCAACAATCTCAAGCACTCACCCGCCTGTGGCCTAGACAACATAAGCAACATACACCTCAGACACCTGGGACCACAAGGCATACAAGCACTCACTAACATATCAAACTACAGCTATTCACACAACACAATACCAGACATTTGGAAGCATGGTATCATCATCACATTCCCCAAACCCAACAAAGACCCCACGCTACCCTCCTCGCACCGCCCCATCACACTCCTTTGCTCCCCCTCCAAAGTCATGGAACGCCTAGTATTACAACTAATTACACCTGACCTACCCCTAGCTCCAACACAACATGGCTTTAGGCCACTGCACTCCACAAACACTCTTCTCACAGACCTTACACAAAGCGCTTTCGACGGCATCAACTCAGCTAGACCACCACACAGATCACTATTAGCCACACTCGACATTAGTAAAGCCTTTGATGCCATCCCCCGCCACAACCTAACAAACAAAATCTACAACACAAACATGCACAACAACACAAAAAGGTGGCTGGCCAACTTCCTAGCAGGCAGATGTGCACACGTATCTTTTACCGGTCAGTCATCTAAAATCAGAAACTTTCCAAACGGAGTCCCACAAGGATCCGTCCTATCGCCCGCACTCTTCAATCTGTACATGCACGATATAACTACACCCAATACGCCCCAAATAAACTTAGCCTCCTATGCAGATGACATAACACTCACATGCACACACCATGACCCAAAAAGAGCAACAGATCTCCTTCAACCCTATCTCAACACACTACATGGCTGGTGCACTACAAACAGACTTAATCTAGCCCCAGCCAAATCCACCGCAACCCTGCTCACAAGTTGGACAGGAGAACACGAATACATCCCTCAACTCACCATAAACAACACACCCCTAACACATACACACACCCAAAATCCTAGGAGTAACATATGATACTCATATGACATTCAAACAGCACACCACAAACATTAAAAAGAAACTGACACCCAGACTTAACGCCCTCAGGTCACTTGCTCACAAAATTTGGACACAACAAAGAAACTACCACCACAGTATATAAACAATACATAAGATCAGTGATGGAATACGCAAGCCCAGCCTGGGCTTCTAACCTAGCTGAAACACATCATAAGACCTTACAGACTATTCAAAACAAAGCCCTGAAGATCATTACAGGCTGCACAGCTACTGCACCCACAGATCACCTACATCAAGAAACCAAAATCCTCAAAGTCAAAGACCATCTGGACATGAGAGGCACTCAATTCCTGGCAGCAGCCTCCACGAACCAAGACCACCCACTAAACTACATAGCAACACACCCACAGACACCAAGAAATATCAAAACAACACCCAGCACACGGTATCACACACAATTATTGTCCTCTCTCCCTCCCTGCCCACCCCGAACCAACTTCCAGAAGCACATCTATACTCATATCTCTCACCGATCCATCCACTCACTCACAGACAACACACAGCTGCATGCACGACCTCCCGAAATCCATCCTTCCGAATCCTCCCTTCCTCGCGAGGACAGAGTCCACCTGGCCAGGCTGAGATGCGGGCACCATCCAGCTCTCCTGAGCTATCAGAAGAGACTGGATGACTCCGTTGTCGACGCCTGCCCGGGATGTAACACAGCACCCCATACCATTAAACACATCATAGAAGACTGCATTTCACACAACCACTTATGCCAACAACACAATCTACACTCAATGAGAGCTCTGTGGGAAAGCCCGATCATGGCCATGGCCTTCCTCAGGGACTCGGGGCTGTTCGGCCAGGCAGCTTAGGGAACAACAACAACAACACAATATACATTCCTTGAGAGCTTTGTGGGAAAACCCGGTCTCAGCCATGGCCTTCCTTAGGGGCTTGGGGCTGTTCGGCCAGGCAGCCAAGGGAACGACTACTACTACTACTACTCAACCAAACCTGAGATACCTCAACCAAATCACTGGAGGTAGGGCAATGGGTGGAAACGTGTACTGACAGTTTCCAAAAATAGACTGTTGTGCACTAGGCTCGGCTATTCCCTTCCTTCTCTCTAAACTACCACGCAAGACTGTGTTGTGCACTGGCCAGGCAGTTATTGAAGTAGTGCGGATATCACAACTGTTTGTATAATTTACATGTGTTGTGCACTAGCCAGGCATTATAGAGATAAGCAAAAGAAGAAGTCCGAACAGAATCTGACCGCTGTCTAATAAGTCGTGTTGAGCACTGGCCAGATGATTTTATTATACACAGGAAAATGCGATGCTACCCCAGTATTTGTGTTGTGCACTGGCCAGACAACGAAAAGGTAGTCTCGGTTGTTTATAGAAGAGTGGCATATAGTAGGTTGTGTTATGCACTGTCCAGAAGACTTTCGAAAACCATTTCTGGTGCTTTCCTCCTAAACACAAATATCAGCTCACAACTGTGTGTATCTGCCAGGACCTGTAAGCCAACATTCCAGCCAAGAACCTCCACCTGGATGCTGTCTACCACGCCGTGAAGCCAGGCCAATATCAAGCCACCAATCCAGATGTCGATGCCGGATCCCTTACCAAGAAGAAAAGTGTTTGCTTTGCTCGAAGGCTGCCCTGCAGACCTCCCTTCTCACTGTGTAGGCCTCTTAGAATGAGGACACAATCCACATACACTATCCTGGATTCTGATAAATATTTTTTACACCATTCCTTTCGAGTTAAAAGTTAATGGTAATATTTCACAGAACCAGACCTCACATACACCAATGCAACATGTAGTATCACAGGTAACTGACACCCTTTCCTTCTTTAAGTGGCACTTGTAATTGACGTTCTCTACGAAGTGAGTTTATATTCATAATTGATCCGTCTTTGTCCTACTGATTTGAACTGAGACTCTGCGTATAGAGTATATATTATATTGTTTAACAGTGTTAATGAGTGTTTATTTTACTCATAGTGATTCCAATGTGTTTAACTTACTTATTGTTATCTAATATCACTAGTAATATGTGTATTCATTTGTGTAATGTTTCTGTGTGTATTAGCCAAGCACTGAAGCCCTTTATACTTCTTTTTGTGTAATGAACTACCATTCGAATGTTACTCTGTGTTGTACTTGTCATATATACTGTATATATAGGATAAGGATAAGGATGGGAAAGACGCCTGGAAACATCTTGAAATATATTTTCGAATTTTCGGCACCTCACGGAGCCATCTTTTGGAGTAATACAGAACCTAAAATAGAGTATACACTCTAGAATCATACAAAAGAACGGGTTCTACAACATTTAATATTTATATATAAAGAAAACGAACACTCGACGTGTATAGTGAATAGTGCAACTAATCAATGAATATTGAAAACAATTGAGTTTACAAATTAATAAAAATTTTATGCAAATAAGGTAAATATAAATTAAACAATAATACGCTAAGATTGTACACTAACCAATCAGAGAAGGCAAATTTACTTAAGTGAGATTCCCGGTTTAAATCTAAAACAAAAAACAAGTACTTTACTCAGAAATTTGTCCACGAAACAAAAGGGTTTCAGTAATACGATTCTACATGAAACCACATTAAAAGTTACCAAAATAACTTTAAATAAACTTTACTATAAATACTAATAGAAATGTCTACACAATATTATCAACAACCAACTCACACTTAGGACCAAAATCAATTTGACTCGTCTAACTATACTACGGTACCTATGCTGAAAATAAATAATCAATCATACACAAAACTGACCCAAACTCGGGGGATACAAGGACAAGTGGCCAATGTAAACTGATTAGTTTGGCAAGAAGTGCCCAAAGTTGAAATGAAATAATATAAAACAAATGGAAAAACAAAAAACATACAAAGCACCAAATATATAGATCTGTGAAGCAGTCACGTTAGCAATTATTGGCAAGATTCATTTCGGGATTTTGACTCTTAATTACTAATTTTTTCGCCTACAAGTGCATCATTGGGATATCTAAACCTAGCAACTATTTCGAAATCTCTATCTGTGAAAGGGTGATCTTCTTGGTAAGAATGACTTCGCACAGCCGAGAATGGCTGATATATATATACAGGGTGTTTTAAAACAACACTGCCAGACCTCATCTGCTAATTAGTAAATACAATAACGAAGAAGATTATCTAAGGACAAAATGCAAAATAATATACCATTAATGATTTAAACCATATAGAGTAAAATAATTAGTGACACCCAGGTATGAGCTATAATCCGAACACGGGCTAGTGTCCCCCCCCCCCCCCCCCCCCAAATAGCCTACCTCTTGCCTCCCATCCCAGTTCGAGTTTTTCTTCGAAGCTTTGGAGTCATAACGAATCTTCTCATGTGTTTAATCATCTGCTCGGCCATGGTGCTATCTTCTTCTGTCATAGTGATTTGATTTACCTTATAATATCACATAAATATGGATTGTCGTTATTTAGGTGTGTCTCTGCCTTTGTTATTTTATACTCGTTAAGTCCAAGTGACGTAAATTGTTTGATGATTTTAAATATTCATTAGTGAACACCGTATACTTGTATGTCTACAGCTACGTAAAATCGTCAAACTTCAACCATAAAACTGATAGACATATTTCGTTAGTACTCTGTGATAATAGTAACGTAATGAGGTATTTCTATTGAAACAGTAAATTGCGCAGGAAAAATTGTTTCCCATTCAAACAGTTTCACGAACGATTAAATTACCTATAGCAGTGTTCGGATACCTGACCCAGACTTGAGATTCATTATTTTACCTCTTGGTCATCGTTACAAATGGTGCATATCATTTTACGCTACTTGGATTATAATACTTAGCAGTTTTCTTCTAATTGCAAACTATCATTACCAATTTTATGTTACTTTGATTTTGTAATTATTCATATGTGATTAGGTCATTAGATATTTCCTCTTTACCCTTTTTACTTGGTAATCATTCATATTATGTATCATATATTTTGTGCTGAGCTCAGAACCCTGTTTTGCTACATTTCTAAATAACCATTTATCTCCGTTACAATATATTTTTGGTAAAAATTAGAATAGAAATATGTGTATTATATATTTTGATCAATGTGGTCGTCATACTCTGGCAGTGTTGTTTTAAAACACCCTGTATATATATATATATATATATATATATATATATATATATATATATATGTTAGTATAGCCAGGTAATAGATTCTCTTTTAAACAGACGAGGTTAAAGGCAATAGCAGTTTCAGCATTAAGGATTTTATTGTTACAGCTTTCAATAGTTCTAACAATTTTCCTCTGGGGTTCAGAGATGAGGTACAACAGGTTAGCAAAATTCATGGTGGATCCAACGTTTCACAAGTAAACATCTTGCATCTTCAGGGAAAGGAGAGGTAATGATTAGATAAATACGCTCAATGTAATGAAAAAATGATATTGATATTGATTTGGTATTGATAAATACGCTCAATGTAATGAAAAAAAAAACTGACAGATCCCAAGGTTAAGGCCTTTGATATTGATATTGATATTGATTTGGTATTGATAAATACGCTCAATGTAATGAACCTAAGGTTAAGGCCTTGGGTAAAGAGTTCCTTAGTAATGAGTTCATTACATTGAGCGTATTTATTTTTATTTTTTTTTTCATTACATTGAGCGTATTTATCAATACCAAATCAATATCAATATCAATATCAAAGGCCTTAACCTTGGGATACGTTAAGGTATAAGGTTAAGGTAACCTTTCAATGTAATGTTTTTCATTTCATTGAGCGTATTTATCAATACCAAATCAATATCAATATCAATATCAAAGGTTAAGGACTGATATTTGGTATTGATAAATACGTTCAATGTAAGGAACTCTTTTTTTTTTTTTCATTACATTGAGTGTACATCCCAAGGTTAAGGTTAAGGTTAAGGTTAAGGTTAAGGTTAAGGGAAAGGAGAGGTAATGATTAGATTCTAATCATTACCTCTCCTTTCCCTGAAGATGCAAGATGTTTACTTGTGAAACGTTGGATCCACCATGAATTTTGCTAACCTGTTGTACCTCATCTCTGAACCCCAGAGGAAAATTGTTAGAACTATTGAAAGCTGTAACAATAAAATCCTTAATGCTGAAACTGCTATTGCCTTTAACCTCGTCTGTTTAAAAGAGAATATACAGTATATATATATATATATATATATGAACAAAGATGGTTCCCCAAGAAAGTAGTTACTAATAGTGAAATTATATATATATATATATATATATATATATAAAAGAGACGTGGCTGCTTGGTATAGGAATAATATGTGTGTAAGGTGGGTGTTGTTGGAGGCTAAAAGTTAATAATGCTTAAATGTATGTTATACCAGGATTCATACTGGTTTTAATAATACCGTGGGGAAGGAATGCAACTCTTACAAGGTACACATATGGGCATGTAGTAGAACAAGTACAACACAGAGGAACAAATCAAAATAAGAAACATAAATTGGCCTTTAGGATTGGCTAATACACACAAGTAATCAAGTAAATAAATACATACAATAATGGTGATGTTCCCCTAGTAGGAAATAACAATATTCAAAGATAGGAAATCACAATGGATGGCAATAAAACTCTAACATACCGTTAGTTATATAATTATTATGTTCCTTCCAACAACCAACCATACTCCTAAAATCGATTAATGAAATTTACAAACACATGTGGCAGTCCGTGGACTCGAACCCAGGATGCTCACACCGAAAATCAACACCTTATACATCGCACCACGAAGACAGTTATACGCGAAATACTCTCGTTAATGGTTTGTTACGGAGTTCCGCATTTATATACAATAGTTCATGATAGGACGTTAACACAGTCTAAACTGATTCACAGAAATGGTACATTTGAGGGGTAACTTTAGAAAATAAATTTGTGTCACGCGAGGTTGAATTTACGTATGTCCCTGGTGGGTGTGTGATCTTAACATAAGGGACAGTGTACAGAATATTAATCAAAGTGCAAGGATAGAGTATGTGGTTTGTGTATATGCCCATATGTGTACCTTGTAAGAGTTTCATTCCTTGCCCAGCCGAGACTCCACTCACGGTATTATTAGTTTTGTAGATGTTTAGGTGACAATCACCACGGTCGATCTGGGGATCCGCCGCTAATGAGCTCGTCCTGGAATCTTTACGACTCTGAATCTTACGATTCTTTACAGGACTGAACATGCCATTTTTATCGGCAATAGCTCAGAGAAGAGTGTTGAGAGGGGAGAAGGGGTGTTGGAGAGAGAGGAAGGTGTTGGAGTGGCTTTGTTATGTGTGTTTTGTCTGTATACGTCGTCAGGATGTCCCCTGACTGGGTGCAAGCATGTGAAACATGCTAGGACGTACTACCGCACCCACTAAATATCCGCCGTGGCAGGGATTCGATCCCGGGTCTTTCAGATTCACACGCGAGCGTGCTCACCACTTGACCACCACGGCCTAAAACCAGTATGAATCCTGGTATAACATACATTTAAGCATTATTAACTTTTAGCCTCCAACAACACCCACCTTACACACATATTATTCCTACACCAAGCAGCCACGTCTCTTTTATATATATATATAATTGCACTATTAGTAACTACTTTCTTGGGAACCATCTATATATATATATATATATATATATATATATATATATATAAAAAAAAATATATATATATATATCGGTATATATATATATATATATATATACTGTATATATATATATATATATGACAAGTACAACACAGAGTAACATTCGAATGGTTGTTTATTACACGTAAAGAAATACAAAGGGCTTCAATGCTTGGCTAATACACACAGAAACATTACACAAATGAATACATACAATACTGGTGATATTAGATAACAATAAGTAAGTTAAACACATGGGATTCACTATGAGTAAAATAAACACTCATTAACACTGTCAAACAAATATGAAACAATAATATATATTCTTTTCATGCAGAGTCTCAGTTCAAATCAGTAGCACAAAGACGGATCAATTATGAATACAAACTTACTTCGTAGAGAACGTCAATTACAAGTGCCACTTAAAGAAGGAAAGGGTGTCAATTACCTGTTAACATACATGTTGCATTGGTGTATGTGAGGTCTGGTTCTGTGAAATATTACCATTCACTGTTAACTCGAAAGGAACAATGTACAAAATATTTATCAGAATCCAGGATAGTGTATGCGGATTGTCCTCATTCTAAGAGGCCTACATAGTGAGAAGGGAGGTCTGCAGGGCTGCCTTCGAGCAAAGCAAACACTTTTCTTCTTGGTAAGGGATCCGACATCGACATCTGGATTGGTGGCTTGATATTGGCCTGGCTTCACGGCGTGGTAGACAGCATCCAGGTGGAGGTTCTTGTCTGGAATATTGGCTTACAGGTCCTGGCAGATACACACAGTTGTGAGCTGATATTTGGGTTTGGGAGGAAAGCACCAGAAATGGTTTTCGAAAGTCGTCTGGACAGTGCATAACACAACCTACTAAATGCCACTCTTCTATAAACAACTGAGACTACCTTTTCGTTGTCTGGCCAGTGCACAACACAAATACTGGGGTAGCATCGCATTTTCCTGTGTATAATAAAATCATCTGGCCAGTGCTCAACACGACTTATTAGACAGCGGTCAGATTCTGTTCGGACTTCTTCTTTTGCTTATCTCTATAATGCCTGGCTAGTGCACAACACATGTAAATTATACAAACAGTTGTGATATCCGCACTACTTCAATAACTGCCTGGCCAGTGCACAACACAGTCTTGCGTGGTAGTTTAGAGAGAAGGAAGGGAATAGCCGAGCCTAGTGCACAACAGTCTATTTTTGGAAACGGTCAGTACACGTTTCCACCCATTGCCCTACCTCCAGTGATTTGGTTGAGGTAATCTCAGGTTTGGTTGAGTAGTAGTAGTAGTAGTCGTTCCCTTGGCTGCCTGGCCGAGGATGATGCCCACATTGCAGCCTAGCTAGGTGGACTCTGTCCTCACGGGAAAGGAGGGTTGGACTTTAGGGAGCCATGCATGTAGCTGAGTGTTGCCTTTGAGAGACTGGACGGATTGGTGGGTGATTTAAGTGTGGATATGCTTCTGGAGGTTGGCTTGGGAGGGGGCGAGGGTGGAGGGAAGACAATATTTGTGTATGATAATGTAACGAGTGTACAGTGTTGTTTTGAAGTTTGTCGGTGTGTGTGGATGTTCTGCCATGTAGTGTAATGGATGGTTTTGGTTTGTGGATGATGTGGAGAGAAATAGTGTGCCTCTCATATGAAGGTGATCCTTGATTTTGAGGACTTTGGTTTCCTGGTGTAAGGGGTCTGTAAGTGTAGTAGCTGTGCAGCCAGTGATTATTTTGAGGTCTTTGTTCTGTATATTCTGTAGGGTGTTATAATGTGTTTCAGTGAGGTTAGAAGCCCAAGCAGGGCTAGCGTACTTTATCACTGAACGTATATATTGTTTGTATACTGTGGTGGTAGTTTCTTTGTTATGTCATAATGTTGTATGGGCAAGTGACTTAAGGGCATTTAGTCTTGGAGTCAGTTTGTTTTTGATACTTGTAATGTGTTATATATATGACATTCGTGCATTGTATGTTACGCCAAGGATATTTTGTGTGTGTGTGTGTGTGTGTGTGTGTGTTATGGAGATGTTTGTCAAGGTGAGGTGAGGGATATGACAGTGTTCTGCTGTCCAGTTCGTGAGAAGGGTCGCTGTAGATTTGGCTGAGGCTAGTTTGAGTCTGTTTGTGGTGAACTAGTCGTGTAGTGTGTTGAGGTACGGTTGGAGGAGTTGTGTGGCTGTGTTTTTGTCTCGTTGTGTACATGTGAGCGTTATGTCATCTGCGTAAGAGGCTGTGTGTAACTGGAGGGTGTGAGATATGGGTAGGTTGAAGAGTATTGGTGACAAGACGATCACTGAGGGACTCCGTTTGTGACATTTCTGGTGTTTGATGACTGTCCAGCAAATGTTACATGAGTGTCATACAGTATTTGTATGATGATACTAGTTCCCCCATTTACTTTGTATACAGATATATCTTAGTTCATACTGGTAACGTAATTATTGGTATGCGACTATACCAGAGCTACTTGAGTGTAAGTGAGCTGTGGTGAACAGAATGTTATACGCTGACATCGGTATTCTACGGATTACTGTATGCTGATTTGATATATACATCACACCACCACCTTAAATTGCATATTTTGCATTATTCACACTCGAATTGAAACGGCCAAGGAAGTATAGAAGTTCCGACGATATACGGCCGCTGGTCTTACCGGCCGCGAGAATAGGGCGCTGTTCTTTCCACATTACTGGAGAACACTAGGCAGTCTCCCACACACCTTGGACGCAACCAGAAGTATCCCAAAATCACTCCTAGGGACTACTTTGCCCACCACAAATCCAGTCCTCATATTGGGACTTAGGTAGAATTCACCACTCACCATTTTTCACCTATTGAAGAATTACTATTGACGCTGAAGCCCCGTATAACTCAAGATATAACCATTATTATTGTTGCTGCTTTGTTCCTGTCCTGCTGTTGCTGACTCTACACCTACTTATTCAATAAATACCAGGCTGATTATCTTGTGTATTTACTCTGACTACCCATTAGGTCATTAAATCATAACTGGGTGGTGGAAAGCGATAGTCGCTACCGGTCCTACACATCACATGGTGCCATATAACACATGTTGGCATGTGGTGATCTTCCATCTGATTATATGAGCATATCTGCCTAGTAGATAGTTGGCCAGTCATCTTTTTGTGTTATTATGCATGTTTGTGTTGAGAATCTTATATGTAAAGTTTTGGCGGGGAATGAGATCAAAATCTTTACTAATGTCAATTGTGATGAGAAGTGTTCTGTGTGGTGGCCTAGCTGGATTGATACCATCAAACACTTTTTGTGTGAGGTTTGCAAGAAGGGTAGTTGTGGAGTGTAGTGCCTAAAGCCATGTTGTGATGTAGCTAATGGAATGTGTGGTGTGGTTAGTTGTACTATAAGGTGTTCGGTAACATATGAGGGGGTGCAAAGGAGAGTGATGGGTTAGTGTGAGGAGGTTATTGTGGGGTCTTTATTTGGTTTGTGGATTGTGATGATGATACCATGCTTCCAGATATTGGGTATTGTGTTGTGTGAATAGCTGAAATTTGATATGTTGGTGAGTGTTTGAATGCCTTGTGGTCCCAGGTGTATAAGGTTTGTTACTTATTTTGTCTGGGACAAAGGCTGATCAGTTGGTAAGGTTATTGATGATGTGCTTTGTCTGACTGTTAATGAAGAGTGCATAGTCCGGGTCTGCGGGGAATCGTCGCTTTCGTCGGATGACTCATCGATTGTCATGTAGGGGGTTAAGATGGCTGACTCGTGAGAAATTGTTAATGAAAATGGTTGCTTGTATGAAGGTATGGTGTCTGTTGTTGTGATGGCAGCATGTGATTGTGTTGTGTTGCTATTGGAGAGTAGTATGCCGTTTAGTGTTTTGTGGAGTTTACTGGTTTTTGTTTTGTGATCAAGTGTTTGGAGGTAACTATTCCAATTTAGTGTTTGTTGTTCTAGTATTTTATTGTTAATTTGGGTGCTTAGTCCTTGTATTTGTTGTGCAGTGTCCTGCATGAGGAATGTTGGGGAGTGTTTTAGTGTGTCGTATAGTCTTATGAGGCCTTTAATTTCTGGTGTAAAGTTGGGGTTATGTTGCTTTCTGTTACCTCTAGTGATGTGTTTTTTGTCTGCGTTTAATTAAAGGAGTGTATGGCATCGTTGATGTTTGTGATAGAAATACTGTTTAAAGTTTTGAGGTATTGTTCTGTTTCAGTTGTGAAAGCTTCCCAGTTGGCTCTTTTATAATTAGTGTATGTGTGTCTGTGGCCAGCTGGGGTGATTCTGGTCTTGGTAGTGATGATGATCTGAAGGTGGTCAGAACTTAAGGATTTGACCACCCTCCAGGATATCATTGGGGCGAGGTCGAGTTGTCAGTGGTGGTCCGTTTGAGGGCAAGAAAGGCAGTTGGTGACATGACCTAATGTGGGTCAGCGTGAGGGGACCCCGGCCGCGTGAGCACAACCCAGGTCGGGGGCTTTGATGACAGAAGGACCTGGGGCAGGAGCACATTTGGAGGCCATATGCGGCTTTATCTTTCGTCTCGTTCTTCCGTCTCTTCCTCTTCTTGCTGTCTTCTTCTTCTCCTCGTACTTAAATATATACAGTATACAGTATACTGTATATCCTATAAAGCATGACCTTCCAGTCAATTTAAGGACCTTCCACTCACAGAGTAAAGATCACTTGAGCCAATCAACGATATTCAGGGCTGGTATGTTATTTGCTAATTTAGATTTTTAGATTAGATTAATGTTGGTTTCCATAAACAAATAAAGTAGATGTGCAGTTTCTGCAATAACAAAAATTAATAAATAAATATAAATCAGGTAAGCGCGAGCTATGTGTACTGAACACCACACTTCCTGCCTATAATCGTAATTTTACGATAAATATAATGATTATTTAATCATATGCGCCTATTTTACGTTTAATATGAAGATAGTAACATGTAACAACAATAAAACAAGTGGGAATAGTCTTTGGATGGTCAAAATTGCGATTATTTGCCGAACGTCCATTCATGAATTGTGAGCCAGCAGTGACGTACACCCTCTCTCTCTGGAGCCTACAGCCACACTAAACCTCCCCTCCCTCATTCTCTCGCACTCCATACGCCCGGTACCAACAACACAAACACCCTGGAACTGGGTTGCAGATATTGGCATGATAAATACACCAATAAAGATGGTAATAAGAGGACAAATGGGTGATAATTGAAGGAGGGGGGGGGGGGGAGGGAAGGAGGGGATATTGACACATGTGGAGGAGTGATATGAGGTATGAAGAAAAAAATTGTTTTAAGTGCTTCTGGGGCCTTTTAAAAGTTTTTTTTTAGGCCTTACCTCTGAAGAGGTTCCTCGCCCTTGCCCACCAAAACCTCTTAACCCCTTCAGACTCATATGATGCAGAGGTTGCCAGATTAGCAATAAGAAGTAGAGTTCTCTCACTCTTATAATTACCTCTCCAAAATTAGTTTTCTGCCCACAGCTAACTCAAAGACAACTGCAGAGGTTGAAGTAACTAAACTAAAGGTTTCTAAATACCCCTGATGGTAAGAAAGGGTTTAAAGTATCCCCAATAGGCTCAAAATCGCGTCATATGTCGGAGAGGGTTAAGAGTGTACTCGCCATTCCCGGGTTGAAGAAATGCATACCCAACTCTGCGACCTAGAATTCTTAAAATGGAGTTTAATCTCTATGGTAATAAAGGTTTATATACTGTGTGTGTATATATATATATATATATATATATATATATATATATATATATATATATATATTACTGTACATATACAGTATATATATACACATTTGGTTATATATATATATATATATATATATATATATATACCGTATATATATTTATATTAAAAAAAAATCTATGTGAGTGAGGGAGACAAAAGGCAGAAATGCCTGTAGCGAATGCCTCCCCCAGAGTTGAAAGAGTGACAGGGCCAAAATCATGTTCGAGCCAAAATTATTGGACACACAGAGTTTGAAGCAACTTAAGTCATAGTAAGAAGGAAAGACTGATTCTGGGAGAGAGTTCCAGAACTAAGCTGTTGCATAGAAGAAAGACTGAGAGCAACGTTTCACTTTTGGGTTGGAGAGTTGCACAGAGTAGGGGTGGGATTGTGTTGCAAGATGGGTACCACGTGCCCTATGTAGAGGAGGTGGTATACACTGGGAGAGCTCTGAGGAACACTGATTATTGTAGTAGCGATAGAATAGCGAGAGCGATGCAACATTGCGGCGAAGAGAGAGAGATTGCAGAGAGTTGGGGAGTGGACGGGAGTTAATGATACGAAAGTCCTTCCTTTCTACTTTGTCTAGGAGTGCGGTGAGAGAGGATCCACCTCACACGTGTGAACAATACTCAACACAAGGACGCACTGCACCCCTGTCCAGAGCAAGAAGCTGTGCAGGGGTAAAGAATCCCTTGAGGCGCTTGAGCACACCCAGCTTCTGGGAGGCTGCCTTATCAAGACTGATAATATGGTCCTTCCATGTGAGAGCAGAAGAAAAACAGACACCAAGAATATTGAAAGAAGATGAAGGATTGATTTTTGTATTGTTGAAAGATAAGGGATAGTCCTCTGGGAGTTACGAACGGGTAGATAGATGGAGAAATTGGGTATTGGAAGCATTAAAGGTAACAAGGTTTTCACTGCCCCTATTGGAAATAGTAGTTAGATCAGAAGATAAATGTTGTATGGCTTCATTACGTTTGTTTTTGAGGGACTGCTGGCTAGGGCGTTCTGGATAACTAATTGAGTAGTGTAAGGTAGAGTCTTCTGCATTATGAATGGATGGGACTGGAGGTACAGTTGAGAAGATCATTTATGAAAATTCGAAAGAGACTAGGAGATAGGACACAGCCCTGAGGAACACCGGAGTTGATAGAATGAGGAAGTGAGCGATGGCCTTCCACAACCGCAGCTATGGAACGGCCGGAAAGGAAATTAGAGACAAAGGTACAGATGGAGGGATAGAAAGCGAAGGAGGGTAGTTTAGAAATTAAAGATTTGTGCCAGACTCTATTGAAGGCCTTCGATATGTCTAGCGCAATAGAAAAGGTCTCACCGAAGTCCCGAAAGGAGGATGACCAAGAGTTAGTAAGATATGAAAGAAGATCACCAGTAGAGCGACCCTTAACCCAGGAGCTGCGGGAAGACTCTTAAGAGTTTCCCCGGGCGACTGCGGGAAGACTCTTAACCCTCTCCGACATATGACGCAATTTTGAGCCTATTAGGGATACTTTAAAGCCTTTATTACCATCAGGGTTTTTTACAAACCTTTATTTTAGTTACTTCAACCTCTGCAGTTGTCTTTGAGTTAGATGTGGGCAGAAAACTAATTTTGGAGAGGTAATTATAAGAGTGAGAGAACTCTATTTCTTATTGCTAATCTGGCAACCTCTGCGTCATATATGTCTGAAGGGGTTAAGAGTCTGGAAAAAAAAATCCATTTAAAACACCCAAAAACATTTTTTTTTTTTTTTTTGCCCCTGGGCCATGCCAAATATCACTCCTCCACCTCCCCTCCTTCCCCACTTTCCTCACCTCCTTCAGTTATCACCTATTTTCCCTGTTATTCCCTTATTCTGTGGTCTATTTTCGTGCTAACATTAGCGAGTTGCAAGCAGGGCATTGTCATCACTGTTACCAAGCGAGTGCAAGAGAGAGAGAGAGAGAGTATCGATCGACAGTCTCTCTCCAGACGTAGGGAAAAGTGGAGGGGAGGGAGGTATCCTCAGCCATATATTATGTAACTCCCGGCCTGTATCGCCGATTTTGACCATCCAAACGCTGTTTCCACTTGTTTTATTGTTGTAACAGGTTAATACCTTTTTAATCAACCTATAATAGGCGCATATGGATAAGTATTAATGCTATTTATGGTAAAATAACGATGTTAGTGATGGGAACAGCTCAAATACGTGCGCACAGGAGTGTGGTGTCTCATACCCACCATGCGCACGTCTTAGGTTAACCCACTGAGCCCCAGACAATATAATATAAATGTACACTCCAGGACCAGCAGGTTGTCAAAAAAATGTGTTTCCAGAAAACACATGGAATGGCTTAGAAATGAAGGAAAAAACACAAAAAACCGATCCCCTAGGTCATTAACCCCTAACTGTCCGCGCGCAACATAAGTCGAGTATAATAAATCTGGACTATCTGGCGGCGCGCGACATAGGTCGTGTGGCAATTTCAGCACGTAATGTTGCTGAGAGAGAGAGACAAGTGGTGGCAGGAGAGTAGCGAGCGTATGACTGCTCCAGACCACCGCGGCGAACCTACTGACACGAATCCCACCTCCTCCCTCCCTCTCTCACTCGCTACATACTGAATTGTATGGGGAAAGTACCGAATTACATGCTTTTTGCACTCGTGTTGCGCGGTTGTTGCAAGAAAACTAGCCGTCATAAAAGGATTGTTATGGTGTCATTGGAAAGCTCTGTTTATGCCCTTTCAGGGATAGATACTTGTTTAATGTAAACTCCTGTGACACTCGTGTAGACTCCTGTAGACTCGCACTATTCGTACCCTGGAATGTGACCGTTATTTTTCAAATTTCGGCGGTGCGTGTTGGGGTCGTGTTACACTCGCCGACACTCGCGGATACTCCTGTGAACTCGTGTAAACTCATGTAAACTCGTGTAAACTAGTGTTATAGCCGTGTTATATGCGTGTTTACTCGCATCAGATGCTACTCGCGTTGGGTTCGGGCTCCATCAACGGCGGTATGCGGCGAGTGTGACTCGCGTTGGCCTCACGCTCTGACTCGCCAATGTGTGAACCAGGCATAAAGGGTACTTCACACAGTCAGGAATGCGAGCTAGAATCGCTAGGAGTAATTACTCCTGTTGATTCCTGGGAATACGACCATGAGTGTCTGAAATTCCCTGTGCACTCACAACACTGTAGGAACCAGTGGGAGTGTAACTGCAAATCACTGGGATTCACTGGGAGTCATCAGGCATCATCGGGATAAAACCGGGAATGAAGTGCGAGTTATTGAAAAGTTGAAAATTAACGGTCGCTTTCGGATTAGTGTAATATACGAATCGATAGGACTAATACAGGAGTCACTGGGAGTTAGATAGGAGTCGCTGGGAATCACCGAGCATCACTGGGAGTTGTTAGGAATGAGATGCGAGTATGCCAGGCATGGCCCCCACTGTGCACAGCCCATATATAAGGAACCCCCAAGCTGTGCTACGCCACATCATCATTAACCCGGGAACTGCGGGGAGACTCTTAAGAGTTCCCCCGGCGGACTGCGGGAAGACTCTTAAGAGTAAAGGGGAAAAAAATCCATTTAAAACACCCAATTTTTTTTTTTTTTTTTTTTTGCCCCTGGGCCATGCCAAATATCACTCCTCCACCTCCCCTCCTTCCCCACTTTCCTCCCCTCCTTCAGTTATCACCTATTTTCCCTGTTATTCCCTTATTCTGTGGTTAATTTTCGTGCTAACATTACGAGTTGGTAGCAGGGCGTTGTCATCACTGTTACCAAGCGTGGGAAAGAGCGAGAGAGAGACTATTGCGGAACAGTGTCTCTCCAGACAAGGGGAGGGGTGGAGGGCAGGGAGGTTGCCTCAGCCATACATTATGTAACTCCCGGCCTGTATCGCCGATTTTGACCATCCAAACACTGTTTCCACTTGTTTTATTGTTGTAACAGGTTAATACCTTTATAATCAACCTATAATAGGCGCATATGGATAAGTATTAATGCTATTTATGGTAAAATAACGATGTTAGTGATGGGAACAGCTCAAATACGTCAGCACAGGAGTGTGGTGTCTCATACCCCCCATGCGCACTTCTTAGGTTAAGTATTATGACTGTATTCATACATCATTACAGACATTAATATAATACGATAAGTCTGTATTATTATGTACCGTAAGGATATGATATCAATGCTTACTATACTTTACGAAACAAATATATTTAAACTATTGTCTAAATAGTGGATAGTTTATCCTTCCCACCTTGTTGTTTTCATTCGTTACCGAGTTATGTAATATTTCATACGATTACCTAAAATAGGTAACACTTATAGGTTGTGTTAGTTTGCTTAGGTTAGGTCAGGGGAGTTGCAGTACTTCTAGATTATTAACCGGCGACTACAACGGCCCCTAAACAACACAAGCCACGATTACACTGGCTCAAAGTCTACCCCGGCGACTATAACGCCCCTTGAAGTAGTAATCCAAAAGTCCACTCGCCACCACCAAGAGAACTTGACATTTCAAAACACATACAAACACGTATCCACCACTCTCGTTATGTTAGGTAAGGGGAGTTGCAGAACTTGTAGACTACAAGTAGGGTATTGTAACATTGACCATACATTGTTCACATTATTAATTACCTCACCTACCATAATTTCCTTCTCTACACACAATCACTGGGTGAATACAATGTCTTGTGGGAAATTGTACTTACACAGGTTAATACTAGGCCTATTTATAATGTTTGACCATGAAAACTTAGCTACCTGTATACTGTATATTATACTTTCACGTGAGAAGTATTACAGGTTTATTTGAATAATATATTTATTAATCCACCTTCATTTACATTTGAGATAGCTTTCGAATGCACCTACAATTAATAAATACAGCACAATTGTTTGGGGGTGGGGGGGAGGATCCCCAGGTGAGTAGGCTCGCTTTGCTCACCACCCACACCCATGACTAGTGGGCCCTTTATTACATGTGCGCCCACTACAGGTATCTCTGTGGGCGCCCCTGCCGCTTGGAGAGCATGCTCGGGGACTCCCAGTGACTCATGGTGACTCCCGTCGATTCCCAGTGACCCTCTGACTCGCATGTATTACCTATCTATATCCCAGTGATTCCCGGTGAAACTGAGAACGGAAACTGAAACCGAAACCTGTCCGCGAATCAGATACGAATCACCGAGAATCACCAGGACTCACTGGGAGTCACTGGGGAATCACCGGGAATCACTGGGAGTCACTGGGAGTGGTCCGATTTGCGGCGAGAACTTCAAACACGGTGAACATTTTGTCGGACAGGGCCAATCGCCCGCGACTGGTTTGGAGTCACTGGGAGTCTAACAGGAGTCACTAGGATATTGCTAGAGTCACTAGGAGTCATCAATTTTCACCGCAAATAGGCCCAGGAATCCAAATTTTCAGCTACTCCTAGTGATTCTAGCTCGCATTCCCGACTGTGTGAAGTACCCTTAAGATGGAGATTTCAGCGAAGGGAGAGATGGATAGAATGTGTTCCACTTTAGAAGTTAGATAGTCATCATAGCATTTTGTATTATCAGTAGAATTAGGGGAGAGATAAACAGCGCAGAAATATTTAGTTTAAGAGTGACAAAAAAGCCTGAGAGTTGAGAATTCAGAAGAGTCAAAGGTGGGAACACGAGAGAAAGCAAGATTGTTAAGGGTACTTCACACAGTCAGGAATGGAAGCTAGAATCACTAGGAGTAGCTGAAAATTCGGATTCCTGGGCCTATTCCGCGGTGAAAATCGATGACTCCTAGTGACTCTACCGATGTCCTAGTGATTCCTGTTAGACTCACAGTGACTCCAAACCACTCGCGGGCGATTGGCCCTGTCCGACAAAATGTTCACCGTCTTTAAAGTTCTAGCCGCGAATCGGACCACTCCCAGTGACTCCCAGTGATCCCGAATGATTCCCCAGTGACTCCCAATGAGTCCTGGTGATTCTCGGTGATTCGTATCTGATTCGCGGACAGGTTTCGGATTCAGTTTCAGTTCTCAGTTTCACCGGGAGTCACTGGGATAAAGATAGGTAATACATGCGAGCCACTGAGGGTCACTGGGAATCGACGGGAGACACCAGGAACCACCAGGAGCCACTGGGAGTCACCGAGCATGCTCTCCAAGCGGCAGGGGCGCCCACAGAGATATTTGTAGTGGGCGCACATGTAATAAAGGGCTCGCTAGTCATGGGTGTGGGTGGTGAGCAAAGCGAGCCTACTCACCTGGGGATCCCCCCCCCCCCCACCCCCAAACAATTGTGCAGTATTTATTAATTGTAGGTGCATTCGAAAGCTGAAATCAAGGTAGATTAATAAATATATTATTTATATAAACCTGTAATACTCCTCACGTGAAAGTATACTATACAGTATACTGGTAGTTTACTTTTCTTGGTCAAACATTATAAATAGGCCTAGTATTAAACCTGTGTAAGTACAATTTCCCACAAGACATTGTATTCACCCAGTGATTGTGTGTAGAGAAGGAAATTACGGTAGGTGAGTCAAAAGACACTGAACCCTCTATCCTATTGACTGCCGTGGTGTACAAAGGAGTACAAAGGAGTACAAAGGAAATCAAGCAACAACAGATCTAGTGACCCTTCTAGGTTGCTTGTCCTCCAAAACACTGAGGATCAAGTGTCCAAACAGTGGTTTAGAGTGGGTAAGGGAACATTGGAAAGGGAATTACTGCCCTGGAACTAATGTCCGTGGCAGGATTAGGAAGTTAGTAGGGGACAGATGGGTTAGTAACTGAGGGGGGGATAAAATAAAGTTATTCATTTACAAACGCAGTCAGTCGCGGGTTTGATGCGAGATATTTGTCTAGACGGAGTTTAAATGAATCAACGGTGATGCAGTCTATAACGTTTCGGGGAAGCCCATTCCACAAGTTGACAACTCGATTGAAGAAGAAATTCTTAGATTCGTGTGAGTTAAAAATTTACCAATAATTTTGCAACCGTTTCCCCGCGTGTAATTAGATTGGTCGATAGTGAAGTACTTACTACAGTTCATATTGTCGATGCCTTTGATGATTTTGAACACTTGAATTAAGTCACCTCTTAATCTGCGCTGGGTTAAAGGAAATAGATTTAATTCTCTAAGACGCTCTTCGTATGGTTTGTTCTTTAGGCTAGGTATCATTTTGGTAACTCTACGTTGAACTCGTTCTAGCTTGTTTATATCTTTTTGGTAATAAGGGCACCAGGATTGAATGCAGTATTCCAGAAGAGGGCGGACTAATGAATTGTAAAGGGTTAGGATAACTTCTTTGGATTTATGCTCAAATGACCTGCCTATAAAGCCAATTATTTTGTTTGCCTTCTTAACAACTTCTGAACATTGTTGACTCGGTTTTAGGTTACTCGATATTGTTACTCCCAGATCGGTTTCTCTGTTTACATTCTTAAGCTGAGTGCCATTCATCGAATAGTTTGCTTTCTCATTTAGGTATCCGATATGTAGTACTTTACATTTATCCGCATTGAAACTCATTTGCCAAATTTGGGCCCAACATGACAATTTATCTAGATTGTGTTGCATATCGTTAACTTGTTCTTTTGAGAGTACGCTATTTGCAATTTTTGTATCGTCAGCAAATTTTGAGATTGTACAGGTGAGACCCTCATCTATGTCGTTGATGTAAATTAGAAAGAGAATTGGTCCTAGTACCGATCCCTGGGGTACCCCGCTACTTACATTGGTCCATTTTGATGCCTTACCGTTTATGACTACTCTTTGCTTTCTGTCGCTGAGCCAATTTTCTATCCATTTCAACACACCGTCTTGTATTCCATGCGCTTTTAGTTTTAGCAGTAAACGTTTGTGGGGAACTTTGTCAAAGGCCTTTTGAAAATCAAGGTATATAATATCTACAGCTTTACTCTCATCGTAGAGGTTGAGGATATCGTGGAAGAAGTCTAAGAGGTTTGTTAAACAGGAACGTTTTTTACGAAAGCCGTGTTGAGTATCTTTAAGTATGTTATTTTCCTCTAAGTGATTTACGAGTCTGTCTCGTATGACCGTTTCTAGCATTTTACATACAACTGAGGTTAAGCTAATTGGACGATAGTTACTGGGTAGGAATTTGCTGCCTTTTTTGAATATCGGTGTTACGTTGGCTAGCTTCCACTGATCGGGCATAGTTCCAGACTGCAAGGATTTATTGAATAGTAATGTCAGTGGTTTAGAGAGCTCATCCTTAGCTTCCTTTAGAACTCTAGGCGAGATTGTATCAGGTCCAGGCGTTTTATTTACCTTGAGTTTATCTAAACAATTCAATACTTCTCTCTCTGTAACGGTGATATTGCTTAGAACATCTGAATTATCAATCTGAATCGGCGATGGTGTAGGGATATCACTGAGGTCTTCTGTTGTAAAAACTGATGCAAAGAAGGTATTGAGGGCATTACTCATTTGTTCTTCGTCTTTGGTGTATTCTCCATTTTCATCGACTAACGGTCCAACAGTTGAAGTAACGACTTTTTTCTTTCTGATATAACTATAGAATTCTTTCGGGTTTGTTTTACTTTGATTCGCAATATGTAACTCTAAGGTCTTTTTACTTTGCTTAATTAACTTTTTGGCTTTGCGTCGTAGCTCTACAAATTTTACCCGTTCTTCGTCATTTTGTGAGGATTTTAATCTATCATTAGCAAATTTTTTAGCAAGCAGGCAGTTTGAAATATCTTTATTCCACCATTTGGGCTTATTATTATGGCCTGGACGCCGAGTTTTCGATGGTATGCAGTCTTGCACTGCTTTTAGGTAAGTGGCTTCGAATAACTTCCAAGATGTATTTATGTCGTTATTGTGAATTAAAAAGCTCCAGTCAGTTTCTTTAAACATAGCTCTAAGTTTATGGAAGTTTGCTTTCTTGAAATTAGGGACTTTTTCGATGCTACTATTTGGTTCGTTACTAGTAAACTTTAAAGTGAAAGTTATCGTACGATGGTCGCTGTTACTGAATTCATCACCAACATTCAAATTCTCTATTAATTCTTCTTTTGTTGCAAGTACAATGTCAAGAACGTTATTACCACGGGTCGGCGTTCCAACAAATTGATAAAGCGAACTCTCTTGCAAGTTCGTATACAAGTCATGTCCGGAGTGTGAAGTAAGAGTATCGCCCCACTTGGTCACAGGTAAATTAAAGTCACCAAAAATTACGGTATCTTGTGAGTTACTTACATCTGCAATTTGTTCGTAAATTTCTCGGTCAGTTTGCACTGATTGAGCTGGAGGTCTGTATATTAATGCAAGTATTATTTTGGTACCTTTATTATTCTTTATTAGCACAAAAGATGCGTCGACGTTCACAATTTGAGGTTTTGACAAGAGGGTAGGGTTAAGACTTTCTTTGATATAAAGTAAAACGCCACCTCCATTTCGATTTATTCGGCTTTTCTCAAACATTACATAACCGGGAAGTGAATACTCTGCTAAAAAGTCTCTATCTTCTGTATTGAGCCAAGATTCTGTTATGCCAATCACATCATAATTTTCTGTAAACACTAGCTCCTCTAAATCTGAAAATTTATTGCGTATGCTACGAGCGTTTGCATAGAAAACCTTTAAATTTGTTATTTTAGAACTCACGGAACGCTCTTTAATAATATTTTTGGTTCTTGTCGGATCTACATTTATGTTCATGGCTGTCCTCGGTCCTCGCTGTCTTCGGTCCTTATCGCTGGTGGTCCTCGGTTGCCTCTGTTTTTTTCTTGGCGTTGGATGATTTATGTCACTGCTGCTTCTTCTCGGATGGCGTTTTTTGATCCATGGCTGCGGACTGCTTCGTGTAGGAGACGACCCATGCGTGCTGAACCCACAGGGTTTAGATGAGTGCCATCCTTGCGGAACAGAGTAGGCTGGTTGTAGAAGTTGTCCCAGAGGTTGATGAATTCAACTTCTTCCCTCAGACACAAATGTTTTAGTCGGCTATTTGTGCTGAAAGCCTTGTCGTAGAATTTGTCAGGTGCGTCGATCTTGGGGAGAATGCCTGAGATGATGATATTCCTTGACTTGTTTTTGTAGTGCTGGATCATCTTGCGATATTTCTCCATCAACTCTTCGGATCTGGTGCGCATGACGTCATTTGAACCAGCATGGATGACAAAAAGGGTATTTTCATTTGCATCCTTTGTGGTATCTTCGAAGGCTTCCACAATGTCGTCCAGTCCAGCTCCTGGGATGCAAAATCTTTTTCGTTGATTTGGGACTCTGTCGCAGAACTCTTCGACCTGTCCTCGTAGGATGGAATCCCCAACGAGCCTGGTCTCTTCTGGTTCGTCTTCCATCTCTACCAATATCTCAAATCTGTTGGACATTGTGACTGGTAGATGAGACCTTTTCTGCGTTGGCCGTGCACCGTTCCTCACTGGTGTAAATCCGGAAACCTGTGGTGGCGGGACTCTACGTACAGGTCGGGGAGAGGAGTGGTTAGAACGGGGGCGAGGGGTTGGTACTGTTCGTGCTAGCAGGCTTCTTGCACAAGGAGTGGGGGAGAGACTAAGGTGAACAGGGCGGCTGTCCTGGTTTGATGTCGGCTCAGGTTCATCAGAAGCATCTGCTGCAGTGTCTACTGCAGGTGTTGGATTGTTGGCAGATGACGTTGGGGCGGTGGTGGATGCTGGAGTTGAAACAATTTGAGTTAGTGATACTCCAACGTTGAGTGTTACAAACTCTTGGAGTGATTCCAGCTTCCTGGTGAGGGCGTTGATCTTGTTGAGGGCTTCATCCAATTTTGCTGTCAAATCCCCTCGTTGCTGGCAGAGTCGGCAGACTTGTGGATCGGCACGAGCAAACATGGAAGCACCAAACCTACCGGCGCAGTTCGTACAGGCACGAGGCATGGTGACGATCACTTTCTTCAGTTCACTTCACTCACTTAAAAACACTTAACTCACTTTAAAAACACTAAACTCACTTTAAAAACACTTCACTCCCTTCAGGTCGCTTCACTTACTTAAATAGGCCTAACCGAAAACAAAAATGTTGAAATACACACAAATAGGTTATCAGCGGTGATAGCCTAACCAAAAATTAAAACAAAACAAAATTAAATTTGAATACGCAGTGATAGCCGAACCGAAAACAATTTTATGTTTATTTAAACAGAAATAGGCCACCAGGGGTTATAGCCTATCCTAACCGAAAACAAAAATTATGAAATACCGGTACGCAGAAATAGGTCACCAGCGGTGATAGCCTAACTGAAAATTTAAAAATTGAAGTACGCAGAAATAGGCCACCAGGGATGATAGCCTAGACTAACCGAAAACAAAAATAGCCGAAAACAAAAATTATGAAATACCGGTACGCAGAAATAGGCCACCAGCGGTGATAGCCTAGACTAACCGAAAACAAAAATTATGAAATACTGGTACGCAGAAATAGGCCACCAGCGGTGATAGCCTAACTGAAAATTTAAAAATTGAAGTACGCAGAAATAGGCCACCAGGGATGATAGCCTAGACTAACCGAAAACAAAATTAACCGAAAACAAAAATTAAGAAATACCGGTACGCAGAAATAGGCCACCAGCGGTGATAGCCTAACTGAAAATTAAAAATTGAAGTACCGTACGCAGAAATAGGCCACCAGGGATGATAGCCTAGACTAACCGAAAACAAAAATAACCGAAAACAAAAATTATGAAATACCGGTACGCAGAAATAGGCCACCAGCGGTGATAGCCTACCGAAAACAAAAATTATGAAATACAGAAATAGGCCACCTGATAAATTTAAAAATTGAAGTACGCAGAAATAGGCCACCAGGGATGATAGCCTAGACTAACGAAAACAAATAACCGAAAACAAAAATTAAGAAATACCGGTACGCAGAAATAGGCCACCAGCGGTGATAGCCTAACTGAAAATTAAAAAATTGAAGTACCGTACGCAGAAATAGGCCACCAGGGATGATAGCCTAGACTAACCGAAAACAAAAATAACCACAAACAAAAAAGTATGAAATATGCAGAAGTAGGCTACCAGGGGTGAAAACAAATATATATATATATATATAATAGAATATGTGACTAAATATACAATTCACCAAATAGAGATTATATAAAAATAAAGTGTAACTGCACACAAGGGGTTAATATACTGTATCAACAGATGGCGCTGGTGTCACTGTAGGCTAGTCGAGCAGGATTATATTTAGATAAACAAAGTTATCAGTCAAAGGTTACTACAGTACAAGATCATGCAAGCAACAACTAAAATTACAGATATATAGCTACAGTAGGATACTGAATACGATAACTACTAGAGTTAATAAGAAAATACAAAGCTAGGTCGATTTAGAGGTGCGCGTGCGTCGTCTGCTACAAGCTAGGATAACAAATGTAAACAACAATGTTTATCAGTCAGAAAAGCAATAAAATAACATGCACGGCAACTACAGAACTATGTGGAGGTTAAACAAGCACTTAACTACTGTTCATGCGATGAATAAAGGGAATTGGGATATGAAATGCTCAAATTAGGATAGAGTTTTCTCAGTGGCGATGCGGAGCTGTAGGCGGTGCTAAAGCCGGCGGGTAAGTGGAAGTTGATTAAAGCGTCGGCTATCGTCCTGATGGTCGGCGGTTCGAACCCCACTGAGAGATTAGGAACATTTAGTGGCTCACGTGTATTTGTGATATACTGTATACTCAATATTTGTAACTCTCATGCTTGGTGGGTTAGAATTAAATTAAATCAATTTTGGCCCGAGTTGCGTCGGGACACTCAGAAATCCTTGTATGGTATTCTGGAATATGGATCCTACGACTAGGTATGTATCGTATAAATACGATAGAATATGACTCTTTTGTGATCTCGTATGTCTCTGTGACGTCACGATCTCTCCTACAGCACGACGTAGGACGAGTAGATCGTATATTATAAGATTGTAAATAAGTTAAGTTATAAAAGGCCTAATATGCTATTAAGCAATATTGCCATGGTCTTATGTAGTATATATGAATTTATCGTATATATTAATATAATTTATCGTATAGAGCAACCTAAATACGGTACGATAATTTGGGCTCCTGGCGGTTTGCCAAGGCAGCAAGGTGTGCTTTTGAGGTACGCCAGAGCCTTCACGAACACCAACCAGTTAACATCTAATTTTCCGCCCTCAGTTGATCGTGCTTTTGTGCCTCTAATCACAATACACATACAGCAATACACAGCTACACCATCACGACGCTCTCATCGACATCATGACTGACTGATAGATAAGCATATTATTCATGTCCATTCCCATGTAATCATTTATTCTTTCTTTAACTTGACTCGAGTCTTGGGACCGAAGTCTCGTTCCCCATTGTCCACCGCCATATTGGGTAAAACGTTCTCCCTTGCCTCATTGCCACGTGGAACTATTGGTGAGTTAATTCCTGGCTAATATTAACCCTTATAACCTTACCCTATATATACATTTATTATGTGAGACCTTTGGATATAAATTAGCTTGTTTCAGATTGAATTCAATTTAGATATAGAGTAGTTTTCATTTAGATTGATTTTATTTGATTCATTATAGCTTAGTAATATTTAACTTCCATTGATAGTTTACCACAATGGTGCCCAGACCCGGGAATTAGCTACCAGTAAGGGATTTTAAGGCAATGAACAAGGCGACATATAACAGGATGCAGGAACAACTCTATGATAAACTGGCAAGACTAGCCAAGCGATGGTTTGCGCCTGCCTAAGTCCTGCATCCCACCCATCATCTTTCCCCAATAATTTTCTTTTCCGTTTCAGACTTCCTGTGACATATGACCTGACCTAACATTTTTTCTTGTTCAATATGATCCATTAGTAGGTATTGCTATTTACTATTTTTTCTCCATAACATAGAAGTCCGCCGGTTGGCGTCTCTTAACCCGTGGAGCCCCGGCTAGTTTTGTAATGTTTGCGCACCAGAACCCGGCCGGTTTTCAAAAAATTGTTTTATTCCAGAAACAATAGCGATTGGGTTAGGAATGAAGGAAAAACCACGAAAAACTGCTCAAAAAGCTTAAAAAATGGTCCTACAGAGCCCCCGAAAATGGGTTTTACAAGAGTAAAAAATTGAAGGCAATTATCCCCAAAAAACAGGTTATTGAGCGCTCGTGCGCACGCACGTGGACTTTGAGAGTTTTCAACCATCGGCACGGTTGCATGGGATACGTACACAGTTCCCATACAAATCTGAGCCCTCTTGAGTGGCTACACCTGAGGTTACGGTCGGCGCAATTAGGGTGACGCGTCAGGCGCGTCTCTGGGGCTGTGCGTTACATACATCGCCGACGCGTCAGACGCGTCGCTGGGGCTGTACGGGTTAATTAGACTATTATTTGGCCGTTGTCTTTGTAACGTAATATTTAGATACATAGCCTATAGGCTCGCATGCAAAATGGATAAAAACGATAAAGAGACACCGTCTAGTGGGGTGCTGATCAAAGCCCCTAAAAATCAAAGGGCGGGACTTCGGGGAGTATTAAATAGGCTAATTGTGGACTTAAACACTTTCATCACTACTGCTGATCTAGAGGAATTGGAGGCTAGATTAGATAACGTCCAGGCTACCCACGGTCGTATTACGGCTCTGAGTGAGGTGATTGTGGCTGACATGATAGAGGAGGAAGAGATAGTTACAGAGTGTGATAATCGCGCCCTCTATGACGAACCTGTCTTTAGAGCGAAGCGCCTATTACAGCGTGCTGTCACAAGTAAGAAGGGAGGCGATAATGAGGCCCATAGAAGGGCTGACCCAAAACATACTGTACACCTCCCTAAGCTCAATCTTCCTACATTTGGGGGCAAGTTAACCGAGTGGTTAGCTTTTTGGGACGTATTTCGATCTACGGTTCATGAATCCTCTTTGGATAATGTCCGCAAGTTTCACTATCTGAAGGGACAAATGGAAGGAGAGGCCTTACATTTAATAGAGGGTTTTGCAGTAGTGGGTGGTAGTTATCTTGAAGCGGTACACTTATTAGAGTCCACATACGGGGATAGAGAGCAGTTGAAGATGGCCCATGTCGTTGCCTTGTTGGGGCTCGCAGAACCACAGTATAAGGTTGATGAGTTGACAAACTTCAGGGCAAATATGGAGTGCCATACTCGATCGCTAGACACCCTAGGGCTTACCACGCAGGAAATGATAGTCATTATCTTGCGTCAGAAGCTTCCTATGGCAATACTTGATAAGGTAAGATCATTTGAGCTGGGGGAATTCAAAACTCAGTTCAGTAAGGAGATCAATAATCTACAGTTGAACAAAGGGAGAATGTATGTGTCGGGAGGGAGTGAGAATGTGGAGAAGAGGGGAACAGTAAGCATGACGGTGGGGACTAAAGTAAAGAAAGAGGGTGCGTATAAGAAACCTGCTCAGATTCTATGTAAGCTATGTAACAACAAACATAAATGGAGTTTCTGCGTAAAATACCCGACAAATGAGACAAAACTAGCACAGGCGAAAAGATTGAAGCTATGTGTAGGTTGTCTAAGTAAAGAACATGGTAAGCAGGGACAATGTACTGCTACATACTTAAGGCCCTGTCGCCACTGCAAAGGACATCACTTTGATAAGTTGTGTCCTACAGCAGATAAAGTCAAGGACGTCAAAAATGAGGGTACTACAACTGTGGCACTAGGTAGCATGCAAGACACCACTATATTGCCCACAATACAGATTCCCATGGAAAGTGATGACAGTAACAAAGTTTGTCGGGTACTTCTAGATCAAGGGTCTCAACGTTCCTTTATAAAGAGGTCCGTACTAGTGGGACTGAAGCACCTAATCGTAGGGGCTGAGACTCTTCGATTACAGGGCTTCACAGGGGTTACTGATAAACAAGACTACGAGATAGCGGAGATTTCATATTTCTATCGTAAAAACCGGTACTTTATGACTTGTATCGTAGTAGACACCCTACCAGAATATGTATCTGTGGGTGTGAAGAAGGTGGAACACGCATTACGTAGCAAGGGGGTTAACTTGTCAGATCCCATGGGAAATCAGAGTGAGGTGCATGTTCTACTTGGTGTGGATCATTATTATGAAGTAGTATACCCTGGATTTAAAAAGATGTGTGGTGTAATTTTAATCCCCACTAAATTTGGATACTGCATGAGCGGAAAGGTGCATACTACACAGTCAAAGGTCCTGGTCGATACGGTCTCGATATATAGAGTCAATGTAACCGCGGCAGAGGAGTTGGGAAGGGAGGATTCCCAACCTAGTGACCCTAAGATGGCTGCCGAGTTCGACCTGGAACGACTGTGGAGATTGGATCACATAGGCATTAATCCTATGGAGACTAATTATGACTCGGAAGTTGCGCTACAAAGGTTTGACGAGTCTGTGTGCTACTGTGCCTCAGACAAGCAATATAAAGTTAGTTTACCCTGGAAGAACAGTGAGATAAGCCTGCCTACCAACTATGGTTTGGCATTAGGTCGCTTGCGCGCATTGCAGCGGAAATTGTCTAACGAACCGAGCACGCGCCAGGCGTATGACGATGTATTTCGGAGTTATGAGGATAGGGGCTTTATAGAGAGAGTCGATGTCAGGGAACCGTGTAAGAAGGGTAGGGTTCACTATCTGGCCCATCATGGGGTAAAGAAAGACAGCGTCACCACACCAATATGGGTGGTGTATGACTGTTCTGCCCACCAAGGACAACAACCCAGTCTAAATGACTGCCTGTTGACAGGTCCGTCCATGGTGTCGGACCTGTCCCAACATCTATTGCGGTTTAGGCTGGGGAAGTACGCCTATACCAGTGACATCGAGAAAGCATTCTTGATGGTCAAGCTAAAGGAGGAAGATAGAGATGTTACCCGCTTTCTTTGGTTCGGCGACATTAGCGACTCTGAAAGTCCCATCATAATATACCGTTTTCGGGTTGTACTCTTTGGGGCCACTTGCTCGGAGTTTTTGTTAAATGCCACAATCAGAAAACATCTAGCTGACACTCATGAGGACACAAGTAAACTATCTCGCGGATTATACATTGACAATTTGCAGGGTACTAGCGATAGTCAAGATGATTTGTTGTATGCATACTGGCAAGCACGCAGATTGTTTGCGGATGCACATCTATTTCTCCGTGAGTGGGTTACTAATAGTGAAGATCTTCAGAGTTTAATACAAGTGGATGGTACGGCATCTCTTAACCAGGAAAAGTCCAGAAATTTGGGGATGATCTGGCAACCTAAACATGACATACTAACTTTTCACACAAGGTCTTTTGCTCAGCAGACAGGAGCGCACACAAAAAGAAGTCTGTTGAGCAAAGTTGCGCAATTTTTTTATCCTTGGGGTCTAGCATTACCTGTTACCATAAGAGCTAGGATTCTAATGCAGGAAGTTTGGAGACGTAAAATAGGATGGGATGACAGTTTGCCTGAGGACCTGAATGACCAAGGGACATTGCTGTTGAATGAATATGCCATCCTATGTACTAAACCTATACCTCGTAAAGTGGCGGCGTTCGGTGACGTTACGTTACACACGTTTTGCGATGCTAGCGCCACGGCATACGGGGTAGCCATATATGTTGTTACTTCATTTGGGGCACATGTAGTTACAGCCCGGGCCAAGGTAGCCCCGGTTAAAAAGGTAACTATCCCTAAAATGGAATTGACTGCCATGCTGCTATTAGCACGTCTGGTGCAACATGTACGCGCAGCATACGAGAGCGAATTAAATATTGAAATCGTTCATGTATGGTGCGATAGTCAGGTCTCACTCAACTGGATACATAGCAAGAAGTCTCTGCCAGTTTATGTGCGGAATAGGGTAGATGAGATAAGAGCCCTTTTGCCAGACGTTGCTTATCATTATGTAAATACAAAGGAAAACCCTAGTGATCTCATAACTAGGGGTATAACGGCTAGCCAGTTAATGAAGTCCGAATTGTGGTGGCATGGTCCAAAGTGGCTGCTCCATGAAAGTGAATGGACGATATGGCATGCTGTTGGTGAGGGACTTCTGCCACTGGAAACAGTGGCAGTTACAGCCCAACCAAATGAGCCACCGGGTCCTATCATAAAGTGGGCAGGATTCGGTGACTATAATAAATTAGTCAGAGTTGTAGCTTGGGTGTTGCGATATGTATCCAATCTCAAGCTTAAAGTAACGGGCCAACTCTGCAACAGGGGTCACAACATTGATGCTCGTGAATTTAAAGCAGCTGAAGTAACTTTGATCAAATGGGTTCAAGTAGAAACCTTTTCCAATGAATTAGAATCCTTGAAAAGCTCGAATAAGACATTAATGCCTAATATAGTGCGTCAACTAAGGTTGCACCTAGACAATGGCCTCTTCAGGTGTGAGGGTCGCCTGAAGTGGTCGGGTGTACCAGACGGCACAAACCGACCTATACTTATGCCAACAAGACATCACGTTACTGATCTATTGATCATACGTGCACATAGGGAAGTAAAACACTACGGGGTATGTCATATTATATCAAATTTACGTCTCACATGGTGGATACCCAGGGTTCGACAAGTAGCTCGACGCGTAGTACGAAAGTGTGTAATATGCCAGAGACTAAAGGGTAAACCGTATGCAACTGGACCAGCTCCACCCCTACCTGAATGCCGTGTAAAGCACGTAGAACCTTTCCAAGCGGTAGGATTAGATTACACAGGGGCATTGAAGACGAGGGAGAGTGAGAAGGTTTATATATTATTGTTTACCTGTGCGACGTCTCGAGCGGTACACCTAGAACTATGTGATAATATGTCTAGCGAAGAATTTATGCTGGCGTTCAGACGGTTTTGTGCCCGTCGTTCATTCCCTCAACTCATTCTTAGCGACAATGCTCCCACTTATGTCCAAGCATCAAAATATCTAAAGGATATGAGTAGTGATCCTGCTATCATCACTTTTTTGGGAGAGAAGAAGTGCGAATGGAGGTTCATTCCAGTTAAGGCACCTTGGTTTGGTGGAATGTGGGAACGGTGTGTCGGCATAGTAAAGTCGGGACCCAGAGCGGTTGTAGGACGTGCTCTATTAAAGAAGAGTGAGTTGACGACAGTCCTCACAGAGATAGAGGCAGTCGTGAATGATCGCCCGCTTACATATGTGTACACCGACCTGCAAGAACCACTACCATTAACGCCAGCTCACTTGCTATATGGAAAACCATTGACTGCGTTTCCATCTGATTTTCAGTCCATAGTAGAGTTAGAGGATCCCTCGTTGTACTCTGATGTAGCGGTGTCTAAGAGATACCAGTATATATCCAGGATAATCGAGGATTTTAGGAAACGGTGGATTAGTGAATATCTGCTAGCATTGAGGGAAAGGAGTGTTACTCCCTCTGGTAGACCAACGGCACCTACAGTTGGCGAAGTTGTTTTAATTTAAGAAGATAGTCCTCGTTTATACTGGAAATTAGGCCGCGTATTGGAGGTATACAAGGGGGCAGACTCTGTAGAGCGGGTGGCGCTATTGAAGACACCCACTGGAACTACTGTTCGTCCAATCGCACGTTTGTACGCTTTGGAGCTCGATTCCGCATTGCAATCTGAGGCTCCACCTGTTATTGCTGGGTCCGAGGATTCTCAAAGGAACGACTCACCTCTTACTGATGGTGATCATTCTCGGACCGGGACGCGTCCCAGACGCGCTGCTGCTGGCGCTGTCGACTTGTGGCGTCAGAAGATAGCCTCTGGGCAACTTTAGGTTTAAGGTGGGGTTCAGGTCTTTTTTGTGGGGGGGGTGTATCGTATAAATACGATAGAATATGACTCTTTTGTGATCTCGTATGTCTCTGTGACGTCACGATCTCTCCTACAGCACGACGTAGGACGAGTAGATCGTATATTATAAGATTGTAAATAAGTTAAGTTATAAAAGGCCTAATATGCTATTAACTCCCTCCGACATATTATGTTCCAATAAGTCCAAGGAGGCGCTTGACAAGTATTTTGGGTCTTGAATTTGGCTCATGAGTGTTGTCGAAGCCTTACATTTTTCGCGATTTCCATCCACCAGAATGCTGTTTATTGTGATGTATCATATATCAATGGAAAGAGGAATATTTATAGTACATGATAAAATAAAAAAAAATGTAAATAAATCGAAATATGAAAGTGTAAATGAGTCCGGAATACAATTATTTCCCATGCAATTGTCTTCACACCGTCCTAGCTCTAAATTGTGAGTGATGACCATATATTTTGTTTTTGCTCAAATAATAGTATTTTTTCTCCTCTTTCCAAATCTGAAAACAGAAATTGTTTATCTTCAATAGTTCTCAAGCAGTGACCGAAAAAAAAAATATATGATTTTGATTTATATGGTTTATAACATTTTCAATTTATTTCGTTGCTACGAAGTGTATGGTTTTAAATTTAGGCTGTATGAATACGGCAAATAATGCTGATGAGTATAAAACAAACTAGAAGTTCCTAGGACAAGTACTTTTTGCGCTATGAATATTTGAAATGAAGAGCCAAAATGCGAATATTTACGCTTCACCCATCTCTGTTCCGGCGATGCTAGCCGGGTTCCGGGCTGTTCCCCACCTCGTGGTTGCGTTATTTGCTCGGATACGTATATAACTGTATATATCACCGGAATCGGAAAATTGTGCTCTTTCCAATGGTGAAAACAAAAATAATATAGCATAATTGGTTCGCGAGCTATGCACAATTGTTTCCATGCAGTGACCGAAAAAAAAAAAATCTGATTTTGATTGATATGGTTTATAACATTTTCGATTTATTTCGTTGCTACGAAGTGTATGGTTTTAAATTTAGGCTGAATGAATACGGCAAATAATGCTAATGAGTAAAATAAACTAGAAGTTCCTAGGACAAATACTTTTTGCGCTATGAATATTTGAAATGAAGAGCCAAAATGCGAATATTTACACTTCACCCGTCTCTGTTCCGGCGATGCTAGCTGGGTTCCGAGCTGTTCCCCACCTCGTGGTTGCGTTATTTGGTCGGATACGTATATAACTGTATATATCACCGGAATCGGAAAATTGTGCTCTTTCCAATGGTGAAAACAAAAATAATATAGAGTAATTGGTTCGTGAGCTATGCGCAATTGTTTCTATGCATTGTTATTGTTATGAAAATATATGAGAATGTTTATACAGTTGTATATCTTTGCCACAATATACACCCTTTCCAACGAGAAGGGAAATGGCTCCTGGGTTGACACTGAAAAAACAAAATAAGAAAGCCAGGTAATCTTCAGGTAATAAATTCAGAAATAATTCTATTGCACACGTAAATAAAATAAAGTAATGTATATATATATATATATATATATATATATATATACAGTATATATATATATAGACAGTATATATATATATATATATATATATATATATATATATATATATATATATTATATATATACAAGGTGTCAAACAAAATATAAAGAATGGTAAATGGTAATGGTAATGTATGTGTGGAGATATATATATATATATATAGCATATATATATATATATATATATATATATTTATATATATATTATATATATATATATATATGGTGTCAAACCAGAGAAATATGTGCAAATTTCCAAGCCACCCAAAGAGGTACTGCACTGGACTCGTTATTTTTTTAGAGTGGTTTCCCCAGGAGGCCTATATCCACTGTAGTGGAAAATGTAGTAGATTTTTTTTTTTTTTTTTTTTTTTTTTTTTTTTTTTTTTTTTATGATGATGATGATGATGATGATGGTGATGATGATGGGTGAATGAAGGTGGGCCCCGAACCTCGGAAGTGATGATTGAATGAATGTATGAATTATATATGGGGGGAAGGGGGTATAAGGGGGGAAGAGGGGGAGGGTGTATAGTGGGGGAGGGAGGGGCATAACTTAGATAAATACAAATACGAATTATATATATATATATATATATATATATATATATATATATATATATATATTATATCAATCTACGATTAGAAAAATAAAATAAAATACAAATAAAAAATAACCCTCCCCCACCCCCCAAAAAAAAAAAAAATATATATATATATATATATATATATATATATATATATATTGTTACGTATCTTGATCCTCAAGTGGTTAACTTGATGAATCTAGATAGCACAGAGATATATATTAGGTATCAGTCAGCTGAAGGCAAAACAAAAGTAAAATCTAATAAAAGTATTTCCTGTTGTTGCTTCCTTTCCTTTTGGATCTTAGGACTTAGTATCCTTTATTGACTGATACTCTTTAATTATGAAAAATACTGAAACTAATTAAAGTCATGTAGTATTTATAAAGAATTATTATTTAACCGAAGCTTAGTAGGCTATGGTTATGAACCGAATAAGTTATAGCTAAAGAAGGACTATTAATTTTATAAAAAGTCTTGAAAGATAAATATTAAAGTAAGAATATTTCTGTCTCTTACCCTTTTTGAAATGAATAGATAGTTTTCTTCTATGTCCTTTTATTTATATTTAATGTAATTATTCTTGGTTCTTGTCTTACGTTAATAGTATTATATTATTATTATCATCAGGAGTAATATCAAAGTCACATAAAAAGTTAGATATATATTTAATAATTAGTTAAATGTATTTCTTAACCACGTAACATTGAGGTTTGATTATGAGTAAATAAAGTTACAGGATCGTTTCATAGATTCGATTCAGGTCTCACTCAAATAATATGAAAAGCAAAATATAATATTTTGAAGCAAAGGAATTTTCTTCAGCTTAGGAAATCACTATAAGTAATATTAACACAGCCATGTTAGTCTAAGGCGATATTACTAATACGAGACAATAGCATCACCGTACTAAGCACCATTAAGCAATGTAAGCTTAATTCAAAGAAAATGAAAGAACTCGTAAGTATTAATATAAAACAATAGTATTACTTTCATCATAACCCAATTACTTAAAGAGTTGCTTTAGTCCACAAGTTAGTCAACTAAAATAGTTAAGTACATAATAATAGCGTTAACGTTAATTCGCAATCAAATAGTTAAAGCACATAAATAGTAGCGTTAACGTTAATTCGCAATCAAATAGTTAAAGCACATAATAGTAGCGTTCACGTTAATTCCCAATTAAATAGTTAAACACATAATAGTAGTGTTCACGTTAATTCCCAATTAAATAGTTAAACACATAATAGTAGTGTTTCACGTTTAATTCGCAATTAAATAGTTAAACACATAATAGTAGTGTTCACGTTAATTCCCAATCACATATCTCACTAACCAACATAACATAAGTGTTTACACCGAACACACTTAACACACATTTATATAATCTGACTGACAGTCACAATCCCATTGTAATACTTCACCCCGTCTTCCTCCAGCTGCAAGTTCACCTTCCCCAACTCCAAATGAGACTGATTTGAATGCCCACAACTCGGGTCTTATATACCAAACAATGATGGTGTAGGAACGAATCAGGAGGCGGCGGGTGGTGCGCGCTCCAATCATAGCTCCTCGAATCACATAACAGGTGCATGGTCCACTCACAGCTCCTGGCGTCGATCATACGTCATAGCATCGGTCATCGAGGTGTGAAGGCTAGCTGGTATGGGGCGAGATGGTTTGCCCACTCGCTCGTTCGCTCGCTAGTCTGCTTCACCGTTTGGGTAGTGTGCTCCTTCAACTCTAATTCTAACTCTTAAATTAACATACAGGGCTCCGTATGTCAGACCTCCCCCTAGAAAAGAGTTTAAGGAGTATAGTACATAATATTAAACATAATACATAAATAGATTCACCACCAGATTGGCAACAGCAAGATTATAATGAGGATATAATAAGGATATCACCCAAAGTAGGCAACGTCTCCAGGTACCACATCAGAACATAGCCGGAACGTAGCTGGAGCGTTATTCGAACTGCAAGGCATCTCACAGCTGAAGGCTTAAAAGCGCACTACAAAAGCATGATATTTACCTCGCTACAAGGGAGAGCTAATTGCCAAAATCCTCTCATTAAATTATACTTACTGCTGCAGGAGGCCAAACTGGTAAATGCAATCTTTGATCCGTGGCAGTGGGTAGGTATCGTTCTTTGTGACAGCATTGACTTGCCTATAGACCCTACAAACCCTATGGCTCCCGTCTGGCTTTGGCACAAGTATGACCGGACTACTCCACTGGCTTAAGGCCCTTGTGATCAGCTGGTTTTGAAAAAATTAAGTCAAGCTCGACCTGCAGTATACTCCTGCGTTGTGGCGAGACACGGTAGGGGGATAGTTTAATGGGAGTTGCATCCCCTACGTCGATGTCGTGCACGGCCAAAGAAGTGAGCCCTGGAGTATCACGGAACACATTGGGAGACTGAGATAAAACAGAGATTAGTTGGTTCGCTTGATCAGAGGGAAGATGACATAGTTTAGATGGTAATTCCCTCAAAGCCACTGAATTATACTGAAAGTTGGATAGGCTACATGACAAGTCAAAGTCTGCATGGATACCTTCAGGCTCTGGAACAGTCTGTTGCGGGTCAGTAAGAGAACTGAAGACTTTGTCCGCACCAGGCTGCTCACAGGTCCTGACATTCACTGCCACAGTGGGAGAATCTGGAGGAGAGGAATCAGGGGACCTATGGTAGGGCTTCAACATATTTATATGGAATACTTGCGTGGGCTTTCTCCTGTCTGGGGTAGTTACTAGATAATCGGTAATGCTCACCCTCCGAATGATCTTATATGGGCCCCTGAACTTGGCAGATAAAGGTTGGCCAAAAAGGGGGAGCAGGACCAAAACCTCATCACCGGGCTTAAACTCCCTCTCACGGGCTTTTCTGTCATACCATTTCTTCATGGAGCTTTTAGCCACTGTCAAGTTTTGAGCGGCAAACTCACATGAGGATCTCAGCCGGGTTTTGAAATCTGAAACATACTTGAGGAGGTTTTGGTTCCCCTCCTGGCCAACTAGGCTATCCTGCAATAGTTGCAAAGGACCTCTTACCTGGTGACCGAAAACTAGCTCATTAGGGGAAAAACCCAGGGATTCAGTTGGAACCTCACGAGTAGCAAATAAAAGAAAAGGTACCCCCTTATCCCACTCAACTCCGGTCTCTGTACAATACTTACGTAACATTCCCTTTAATGTCTGATGATATCGTTCTAGAACCCCTTGACTCTCTGGGTGGTAGGTGCTAGACTTTACATGCTCGATACCCAACTCCTTCAGGGACTGCTGGAAAATGTTAGAGGTAAAATTAGTTCCTTGATCACTTTGCACCTCATGGGGGAAACCCATTCTGGTGAAAAATTTGAGCAGTTCCTTGATTACAGTTGGAGCAGAGGTAGTCCTTAAGGGTATAGCCTCTGGGTAGCGAGTTGCCATGTCCATGATAGTTAATAAATAAATGTTACCTTGGGAAGTCTTAGGCAATGGGCCTACAATGTCCACTACCACCCGAGTAAAAGGATTCTCGAAAAACGGGCAAGGGCACCAGAGGATGTACAGGCACCTTCTGATTGGGTTTTCCTGTCATCTGGCAAGTGTGACACACTCTACAACACTCCACTACATCTGCACGCATTCCTGGCCAGTAAAAGTGGGCTCTGATTCTGTCTAGAGTTTTTCTCACACCTAGGTGTCCTGCCAATGGTATACAATGTGCCATTTCCATGATATCTTTACCACAAGGTTTGGGGACTACTACTTGATGGACGTCCCAAGCCCCGTCATCGATTGGTCTGTGTGGCGGTCTCCATCTTCGCCACAATACTCCTCCTTTGAGGTAGAAACATTCACCACCCTCCTTCTCACATTCCTCTTCACTCACGGACCTGGCAGCTAACTCCTTGCATTCACAATCATCTCTCTGTAGCTCTACCAGGCCACTAGGACAATTTGGAGGGGTTTCATGGTCATCTTTAGGGTCAAGATGAGCCATAAAGGTGTCAGATAAATCCACCTCAGTCACATCATCAGGCACAGTTGGAGCATCATTCACACTCTCATCATCCCTTTCATCAACTCTTACATTCGGTACATTTCTGTCTGAGGGAACTGCTACTTGAGACATTGAACGTGTGACAGCACACACAGGGAAAACAGTTGGCAACTCCTTTTCGAGCTCACCGGTTAGTGGCTCGTTAACAGGGGAAAGTGACAAAATGGGGTCTGGTCGGACCTTCTCACCTGCTACATCATTCCCCAAAAGGAGAGTTACCCCAGGCACAGGGATATCTTGGGACCTACACAAAGCTATGGTGGCCTCACCCTGTAGTAACTCACATTCAATTTCGCCTTTTACCAAGTATGCATAAAACTGGCCTCCAGCACCTCTCATTACAACTGGTTCGCCAGGTGGGCACTCAGTGTAAGGATTCACCATGAGGGTGCTAGTAGAACCTGTGTCTCTCAGAATTTTTACCTCATGCATGCAACCATTTAATCTCACGTTGCCAGATGAAATAAAGGGACGGTAACTGTCCTGCACTGATGGTGAAATTATTATTGGTTTAAACCTTGTGGGTTGCACCACACATGCTACTACACCCCTGTCTAGATGATTTACGTTAGCTGCTAGGTACTCCTTCTGTCGAGAGTCCTGCATTAAAGGAACTTTTGGTGCTAGGTACTCCTTCTGTCGGGAGTCCTGCATTAAAGGAACATTTGGTGCTAGGTACTCCTTCTGTCGGGAGCCCTGCATTAAAGGCACACATGGAATTTGAGATACGGCGGCAACTGTCTGCCCCGATCTCTCGGTTTTTTCCTTGGCCCAGCACTGATAAGCTAGGTGGCCTCTCATGCCACAAAAAGTACATACTTTAGGGGATACGGGAAAGTTCCCTCTTTGAGCATTACTATTAGTTTGGGGCCCACCTCTGTTACCATTGCCCTGAGTCGCATTTTTAGTTGGGGGAACATTTCTATTTTGGCTAGCTGGGGAAGACGTTATAGGCTTGTGACTGGGTCGGTCAGATTTGTGATTGGGATACTTAAAATTAGAACTAGAATTATCGTAGGGCTTCTTTCCACGAAATTTGTTGTTGAGCACGTATGTGTCAGCCATGTCAGCGGCGTCGGCAAGACAATCTACCTTTTTCCCCTTTAAATGATAGGATACAGAAGAATCAATTTTCCATAGGAAATTTTCTAACAGGACCAACTCCTTCAGATCGTGGTAGCTTGTGACTTTCTTACTCTTGACCCAATGATTGAAAGTTTTAGTCATGGTCCTGGCAAATACCTTATGGGTTTCTTCTACTTTCTTCTGGTTTTTACGGAAAGATTGCCTGTAAGCCTCAGGCTGCAATTGATAGGTTTTTAGGATAGCTTCTTTGAGATTGTCATAATCCTGCCTAACTTCTGCTACTTCTGACAAATACGTGGCTCGAGCCTGCCCTGTCAAAACAGTTTGTAACATAAAAGGCCATTGATCTCTTGTCCACTTCATACCTCCAGCAACTTCCTCAAACAAAACAAAGAAATCCTGCACATTATCCTCAGTGAAAGGTGGAATGACACTAGTCATAGTCAATCCCAGAGGGGGAGCAATTACGGGAGCATTTGTATTGACATTTAGTTGAGCCGTACGATATTGATATTCATTGTTCGGTTTGCTCTGGCTTTTATGCTGGCTAGTTCTTCTGGCTTCTTCGGTATTTGCTTTTAGTTTGGCTAGTTCTAGTTCGAATATTTGATCACCGGTCAAACCAGGTGGCAATTGTACATCAGTTGGCTAGGTTTACTCGGGATCCCACCACCGGCTCCGTCACCCTCCCCGCCTTCTACAGGGAACAAGTGGGTTTTTATGGTCTGAGCCACCTCTACTTTGGACATGTTTGAGACAGTTAATTGGAGATGTGAGGCAAGCACTTTCAGTTCGGATTTTGACAGACAGTCAATATCAGGGGCTGTGGGTTCTGATTCTATGAAAACTCGAGCATCTTCTTCATTAATTAGTTGAGGCATGATTAATATTTGGTTTTTAAGTAGTGAAACTTTAATGAAACTGAGTGAAACTGTATGAAACGAATCCTGGCAAGGTCGCCACTCTTCTGTTACGTATCTTGATCCTCAAGTGGTTAACTTGATGAATCTAGATAGCACAGAGATATATATTAA